>OZ010607.1:75339942-75344942 GCA_963932145.1 Acanthosepion lycidas | reverse complement strand
CAACTGATCAGGTCTCCAGATAGTACTTACCTTGTTTGGCACAAGGCCACAGACATTGGGAATTATACTCTAGATTCAGTCACAGTCATCAACAATATCAGCTTGTTAACCATTGCACCATGTGGAGGCGCTTTTACTTCGTTGGAAGAAATATATTAGAAAACATGGACCTTCTATCTCGCCATAAAACCAAACGTCAAAAGGAAGTTTTTTTTCCTTGACACCGCTATTATTTTAACTACCTCGACAATTTTTATCCCGTCCTGGATAAGACGATAAACTACATCTGCGTCCAGGGTAAGACGATAAATTACATCCGCGTCCAGGGTAAGACGATAAAATACATCCGCGTCCTTGGTAAGACGATAAACTACATCCGACAGCAAGGCCTCTGATCAGGAGGTTTTGAGGAGCGTGGAACCACCCCTTAATTGCTGATGTTCCCAGGTACGCCTTGACCCAGGGTTGTAGCACCTGTTAGGGTCCCAACTATGGTCAAATTGTTAACTTCCCTCAAAAAAGTCTGTCAAAACCCTATGAAAGTATAAAGATAGGTTTTAATACCCTCAAACCTTCTTTTGGAAAAATTATTACCAGCTGTACATTTTTGAAAAAGAAAATTATTACCGGCAATACATTTTTGGAAAAAAATATTACCAGCAATAAAAAATCTTGTCGGCATTTAATAACCTATTGAGGTTGGTACGCCGTAAAACAAAACAAAACAAACCAAACAATGTTTATCGTTGTAAAAAGCGATGATTAGAATTGGAATAAAATGTAAATATATAAAAGTGAATTTATACCTTTTCTTTATTGTTGAGAATTGACAAGAAAAATAATAAACACTATTTACTTATTAGATAATTTATTTACACTGTTTATTACCAACCATTGTTTATTTACAATAGTTATTACTAACCATTCCTATAAACAGTAGTTTGTTAGAATGGTTCATAGATTCAAACATAATAAAATGGTAAATAGCAAGTCATCCGTTATAGTTGGTTTACTTAACTTAATGATTCAGTAAATAATAATAAATTCATCAATAAAAAATTGTCTTCATATTTATTTCTTTATAAGCCCACCATTGGACGCTTAGTTTGATCGGGGCTACGAAAATTTGTTTGGCAACATCTTATTCTTCTTAACCAATTGCAGGTTGAGAATTTGTAACTTGACAGTGACGTCGTCTTTGTATCTTTGAGTTTTGCATCTTTGTATCAATTTGTATCTTGGCGATGACGTGATTTCCGTTACGAAGAGATGCTTTTTTTTGCAAACTTTTTCGCCGTTAAAGATGTGAAAAGCGGTCGGAGGCGTTCTCACATAAACAAGGTTTCAATTCTTTTTGCGGTTTCTGTGGAGAAAAAGATTTAAGCTTTTATGTGCATCTGCCTTTATACATACATACATACATATATATATATATATATATATATATATATATATATATATATATATATATATATATATCATATATGAATCATATTTACACAATATTAAATATTAAAACTGGTTCATACATAGAGCTCAATGTTTTTTATAATAAACAGAAGAATATATTTCATCCAATCAGAATTAAGATACCATTATGTAAATGATCATTTTCACCTTTTAAAATTCAATTTACAGGATTTTTCAAACAGACAATGGATGATAAATATTTGACAAAAAAAAACAGACAAGGGGAAAGAAAGGAAGAAAAAGAGGAGAAAAAGATGAAGAAGAATAAAAAGGAAGTGAAGGTGGTAAAAAACAGGAAGTGATGTAAGTCTTGATATGAGTGGTGGTCAGAGGGGAAATGAAGAGAGAAAGAGAAGGAAAGGAGAGAAAGAGAAGGAAAAGAGAAAAAGAGAAGGAAAGGAGAGAAAGAGATGATATATTCAATACACTCAGTAGAAACAGACAGTAGATCAGTCAAATGAACCTTTAGAAATTAATGAAAAAAACAAATATTATATAAAATAAGAGATAAACCCCAAAATATGAAAGAGAGATAATTCAGAATTAAAGACTATTAAATTAACAAATATGCCGGAAAATAATATTAAGAGAAATATTGAAAATTAATATAAAGTAAGTGGCGTGGCGGGTCTTTGCCGACAAGTTTAGGCCTGTAGTAGTAATGTAGTTTATATATATATATATATATATATATATATATATATATATATATATATATATGTATATATAAAGTAAAAAATAAGTACATATGCTATGTCCTTATATATATATATATATATATATATATATATATATATATATATATATATATATAAAGTAAAAAACAACTACAAATGCTATGTCCTTCACCTTTTAATGATGTATTGTCGAACCTGCTTCTACGTATACAAATGTCAGTATGAAACTCCTAGCTTACGCTCTAAAAGAGGGACAACCGGATGTGGACTTCATCCGGGTTACATATATATCACCAAATATAGAAGCAAAAATTTCATATGTATACATCCCGACAGTACTTCCGCGTATATAATCACATACACACACACGCACACATGACCAATTACATATATATATATATATATATATATATATATATATATATATATATATGTGTGTGTGTGTGTGTGTGTGTGTGTGTGTGTGTGTGTGTGTGAATTTGGTACCCCCGGACGAGTAGAATAAAGGATTACTAAACATTGTTCGTCAAGGAAACTATGGAGTCGGGTTGCTGAATATAATATCACTGAGCTAAGTGGCATTCTTATTTGTATTAACATCTTAAATTTGTATTCGTCCTCTATTAATTGGTCAGTTATTGGTCGGACTTGAATTAAAGTAGGAAACGCCTTTAATTAGACAAATAAAGGGAATAAAAACATTATATGCAAATTTTTAAATTTAAAAATAGGAAATCATGCTACCTTTGTTTCAAGGCGAAAAATTTTAAAAAATAACAATGGACTGTATCGCCTGAGGGCTAAATTAACATCCTACAATATCAAATGTACATAATACAAATATATATATATATATATATATATATATATATATATATATATATATATATATATATACAGTGACACGCATAAGTATTGGATACATGTTATTTTCTGTTATAACTCTAGTTTATGTTCGCCATTTTGCCTGATATTTGGTAAGTAATATCTCGTAAAGTTGTTTTAGTTATATGTAGAAGGAAAATTAAAAACCCATGGTTGAATCCATTTTTTATCAAAGTTCAAAATTACCCTATGCAAAAGTATTGGATACATCAATTTAATATTTTGTTGCATAGCCTCCGTTTTGTTTCACTGCTTCCATTCGCTTTCTATAGTTGGCCACAAGTTTTCCACACTGATCCACCGTTACTTTACCCCATTCTTCCTTGCATAATTCCTCTAATTGCTTGATATTTTGTGGATTCCGCTTATGAACTTTAACCTTCAAAGTATTCCACAAATTGGATTCAAGTCAGGAGATTGACTTGGCCAATTGAGAGTACTAATACCATTATTTTCAAACCATTCCTTTGTAAGTTTTCCGGTATGTTTGGGATCATTGTCGTGTTGAAGCATGAAATTCCGACCATGTCCTAAAGAAGTTGCAGATTTCTGAAGGTTCTTCTCTAGAATCTCCCTGTACATGCTACCATTCATTCTACCATGGATAACTTGTAACTCACCAGTGCCCTTGGATGAAAAGCATCCCTATATCATAATGGAAGCACCTCCAAACTTAACTGTGGGGATGGTATTGTGCTTGTTGAAGGCAGTGCCATTTTTTCGCCGAACACTTGTCGATGTGTTCCTTCCGAATAGTTCAACTTTCGTTTCATCCGACCAGATTACCTTTTCCCAAAACTGCATACCTTTCTTTTCATGAGTTTCAACAAAGTTTAATCGGTCTTTGACATGTTTGGTTTTCAGTAAAGGCACTTTTCTTAGTGATCTTGAATGAAAGCCTGTACGATATAGAGCTCTGCTAACGGTATCCTTACTTACATTAATTCCAGCACCCTCAAAATCAGTTTTAATTTCAGAACAAGTAATGAAGGTTCTTTTTTGGCACATTTCTGCTGATCCACCTTGAAGTACTCTCATTTATTTTTCTCGGTCTTCAATTTTTTGGAAGATTTGCTGTACCGTCGCCATACTTCTTATACATTCTGATGATATTTCCTACTGTACTTAGGTGCTAGGTTCATTTCTTTCCTAATTTTTCGGTAACCTTGTCTTCCTTTGTGATGTTCAATGATTCTATCTCGCATATCTCTAGATAATTCTTTAGTTTTAATCCTTGAATTGCAGAATGCACATCAAAGAGTCAGAAGATTAGTAGCACTATCTTGTAAACAATTGTGTGCTTCTTTGATTGGTCAATACTATCGAAAATTTGAATATTTATTGAATATATTATATTAAAATACAAAGTTTCGATTGGAAATTTTAAAAAAATGTCATGTATCCAATACTTTTACATAGGGTAATTTTGAACTTTGATAAAAAAAAATTGATTCAACCACGAGTTTTTAATTTTCCTTCCACATACAACTAAAACAACTTTACGAGACATTACTTACCAAATATCAGGCAAAATGGCGAATATAAACTAGTGTTATAACAGAAAACAACATGTATCTAATCCTTATGTTGAGGAAGATATACATCTATCTATACATATACGTGTGCATGAATTGAAATAAAAGTATATATATATATATATATATATATATATATATATATATATATATATATATATGATAAAATATAGCTTTATGGTAGACAATATTTATGGGATAAAGTGCTCAATACCAGGGATAGAGCATATGTAAATATAAAAGTGGACATTGAAGTCAACACCCAGAGGCGTCTTTCTGTTTCACCCTAAACACAATCGTCAGGTTATATATATATATATATATATATATATATATATATATATATATATATATATATATATATATATCCTTTCATGGGTTCTGACAAATGAGAACTTACGAAACGACTAAATGACCTCCGATATTTATTGTG
>OZ010607.1:75309942-75337442 GCA_963932145.1 Acanthosepion lycidas | reverse complement strand
AATTATAGGTAGTAACCAAATTTCAGATGATAAGGTAACCCGTAATAGACCAAAAATAAAAGCAACAGGATTTTCCCAATCATGTAACAACAAAAGGAGCCTATGTTGCAACCACATTAGATATACCAATTCGTTCACTATTTCAGTCACTAAATCTACTTTAAAAATCTACGCAACTCTAACCGTACAACTCATAACATAATTTACCTATTAGAATTCAGACTATGCCAGAAACAATACGTGGGAAAATCTGAATGTCCCTTTCAGTACAGAATTAATAATTATTGGAATCGGATCAAGTCGACTGCCTATGAAAGAACAACCTGTAGAACAACATTTCTGCCTAGAAAAACATGATTTTAAAAGTCATTCAAAATTCACTATAATTGAAAAAAATAGAAATAAATAGAAAAGATAACCTTAGAAAACTACTAGCGGAACATGAACACAAACGGATTTTGTGCTTCAAATCACTCCAGCCAGACGGGCTTAACCACAATTAAACAATTTAACAACATAGATAGAATTAATATATAACCCCATAAATCAAGCAATACCTACATTTTTCACCCAGACGACATACATGCATGCAGAAGTGTTGAGGTTTCACACTTATACACGAACTCACACAAATATATACACATACACACATCACACACACTCCCAAAGAACTAAAAGATAAGATACACTTAACACACACACCCTTCCAGTAACCAATAAATCTGTCAAAATGACCAAGGAGGGAATTCTTAAAGGCTGGGATCTACCATCCTCTATCTTAAAAACAACTTGAAAGAGATCGTTTGACCGAGACGAGGACTGACAAAAATTAAGGATAAAGAACAAATGAAAACTACAGATGAAATTCACTTTCTTCAGAAACAGTCATTCACTCCTGTAGTTCCCTGCTACTAACAAGCAGGGATTTTTTTCTCTCCTGATGATGGCAATGCTGGTCGAAACTAGTTGAAGAACCTAATTGAAATAATAAAACAAAAGTTATTAATATACAACCCAGTGTGTCTGAAAATTTTAATTTTTTTATTAATTTTTAATGTTTTTAAGTTTAACTCTTATACCAATTGTGACTCATATGATTGACTATTAGACAAAATTTGAGAAAAATACCACATGAATTTTTTTTCAATTAATCCGCACACATAACAATGATATTAAATCCAATAGATATGAAATGTAAATTATTTTAACAAGGCATATCTTTACAAAAACACATAAATACGCCAAATATATTTTAAATGATTTCACCCTAAATAAGACAATAAATCCACAAAGACGCAAGAAGAAAAAAGAGTAAACTTTACTGAGAAAAAATGACAATAAAAGGACAGATATTAAGAAGAGAGACGGTTTCATTTAATGTTATGTAAAGTGTAGTTGACACGAATGCAAAGGAGCTGGCTGAGACCCTCACATGCAAGACATGCGAGAGTATAAACCATTAGAATCGTTGCTTTTCCCAATTTCAACAGTAAAATGTTGAAACCTAACTGCCAATCAAGTACTACACTACGAATTTTTAAAGTTTGCTTTAAAGATGTCTAAAGTGACTTGTTACGCCTTCCCTGGCTAACGTTCCCAGTCGACGAATTAAAAAGACTATATTGAATCCTTTTCTAGGTCAGCTGCTATGAAATTTACTATGTCGTGCGAAACAATTTTTTTTCTCTATCTTATATATCTATAAGTTTAGTATTCGCCTGTGCTTAGAATATTGCTGCCAGATATGACTTGGTACTCCTGCTATATAGTTAGAGATTCTTGATAAAATAAATAGAAAAATCTAGAGAGAGAGGGGGGGTGGAGAGAGAATTCTGGTCGGAGTATAAAAATAAAGAATATAATGAAAGTACTTTTATATAAACCAATGTTGTAACATCAAAAGAAAACAAAGGCAAAACAACAGTAATAACGCAAAAGGTTCACATACAAAAGGGATACATTCAAGTGATTATAATGTTCTTACTTCAAGAAAAGAACAATATGGCGGATGAGACCGAGACGAGATCCATTTTTATTGCTTAGAAAGAAATCCCAGCATGCATTAGTACGATTTGTCAATAAATATGGAAAGGTGAAGAGGGGTGATTCGTTGTGTATTCTCGGGCTCATGCACTCAGCTTATATGAAGTTGAAAGACTATATTAAATCCATTGCTAGGTCAGGTTTTTATTAACCATCACAGTTGGGGTGGAAGTAGTGCTGCACTAGCCATTAGAGAGGACAGACTGTATTGCAAGTTATTTCTGACGGCGCCAGTTAGAGTTGCCAGCCCCGCGTCATGATGTAGCGATTGTTTTCGGGATGGTAAGAGAGATGGTTTCGGAGTGGTATTCTCCTTCTTGACAAGGTTCAGCCACATGTGGCCAGGACAACATTCTAGAAGTTCGCTGACGGTTCGGAATACGAGATATTGCCACATCTGCCATGTTTCCCTGATATTTCGACCACTGACTACCAGTTCTCCAAGCCTCTTGACAATTTTTAAGCCAAAAGAAATTCAGTTGCAAAGATGCATCAACTGCATTTAGAAGTCTCGTTTACGTCCAAATTTTCAGGGCTTTGTCGGAAAGGGGTAACTAACTTGCCTCCCTTAATCTGAGACAATCCCCTCTGTCTTCCATCAGCATGGTTGATGCTGACCTCCAGGAAAGTAATTCGTTCCGTTTTCTCGACCTAATTTTCTCAGCTGACATGAAGTGGAAAGACTACATTGAATTCTTTTGCGAGGTCAGCTGTGTCGTGCGAAACAATTTTTATCTCCAGAATCTATCATACATATCTATAAGACTACCATTCATCCATGCTTTGAATACTGCTGCCACATATGGTCTGGTGTTCCTGCTATATATTTAGAGATTCTTGATAAAATCCAAAGAGGAATCTGCAATGTTTCTCTTCAGAATCTATCTTACATATTTATAAGTCTACCATTCATCCATGCTTTGAATACTGCTGCCACATATGGCCTGGTGTTCCTGCTATATATTTAGAGATTCTTGATAAAATCCAAAGAGGAATCTGCAATGTTTCTCTTCAGAATCTATCTTACATATTTATAAGTCTACCATTCATCCATGCTTTGAATACTGCTGCCACATATGGTCTGGTGTTCCTGCTATATATTTAGAGATTCTTGATAAAATCCAAAGAGGAATCTGCAATGTTTCTCTCCAGAATCTATTTTACATATCTATAAGACTACCATTTATCCATGCTTTGAATATTGCTGCCACATATGTCCCGTATTTACACTGAGCAACTTTCAAAAATCTAAAGAAGAATCATCAATTTTATTGGCCCTGATCTGGCTGCTCGTCTTCAGTCACAATCCCACCACTGTAAGGTTGTCTTTCTGTGTCTTTTCTATAAATACTTTCATTCTAATTGTTCAGATGATCTCTTCTCAATGGTACCCAGAGTTTATGAATTTAAGCGCAGTAAGAGACTGGCGTCGAGATCTCATCAATTTACCGGTGAGCTGGCAAGATGTAACCGTAAGTACAATGCTAACAGTTTCTTTTCACGCACTTCTCGCTTGTGAAACTCACTTTCGGCTTCATGCTTTCCAGACAACTTTAATCTGCAAAAATTTAAATGCAATGTCAATCGCTATGTAGTGTCCTCCTGATTACACGTTCCTCTTCCTGCTCATTAATAATGTTTCTGTTCCTAATTCTTCCACGCCATGTAAGCTGTTGTGTCTTAGTGGCTTTACTGCCTTACATGGGATGATACTGATAAAAAAAATAAAACGGAATCCGATCATAGCCATTTGACGTCACTTCCTTTAAAAAGAAATCCAGTTCCGATGCGAAGCGGATATTTCTTCAAATTTTTTATTCATGAATTTGTTTATGTCATTTTGCGACAATAGACAATTTCAATCATCGACGAAAACCAAAACGATGATTGTAAATCTTCAATTGCTGACTGAATAAACACTCATCACCTACAGAATATTTCACCAAAATCTTTGGAATAAAGTCGCGCTTATGGAAACCGAAGCGTTTTTTGTGAAACAACCAGTTGACCCATAATGAAAAGACGTGGCGAAACAATTAGTAAAGTACATTGATGAAAATAATTGTAAATTAATTCATCCCAATGTTTTGTTTTTCGTTTTTGCAGTAAGGTTCACCCTGTACAAGGCTCGGAGGTCACTCGTGGAATAGGGTTACGTTAAAGGGTAGTTTATATGGATAAGAGGGGAAGCTAATGTTTGACTTGAACAGGTTAAGATTGCAGTGATCAGGGAAGCATCTTCTTGGGAGTTGGTTCAGCGAAACAGAGGTTCATGGGAAGAAGTCGTTTGTGTGGAATTTACTTCTTCATATAGCAATACGAAAAGAAAATATAACGCTTGTGGAACTCCCTTCCGACTCCATCATTTCGGACCATCTTTAATCTGCAAAAATTTAAAAGTAATGTAACACTTTGTGTCTTAGTGGCGTTACTTCCTTACTTGTGGAACTCCGTTCCAGCGCCATGCTTTCCAGGCAACTTTAATCTGCGAAAATTTAAACGCAATGTCAATCGCTAGCTACTGTCCTCCTGATTACTCTTTCCTCTTCCCGCTCATTATTAATGTTTCTCTTCCTAATTCTTCCATATCCGGTAACGCATTGTGTCTTAGTGGCTTTACTTCCTTACTTGTGAAACTCCCTTCTGGCTACATGCTTTCCAGTCAACTTTAATCTGAATAAATTTAAATGCAATGTCAATCACTATCTACTGTCCTCCTGATTACTCTTTCCTCTTCCAGCTCATTATTAATGTTTCTGTTCCTAATTATTCCACACCCTGTAACCAGATGCGTCTTAGTGGCTTTATTGCCTTACTTGTGGAATTCCCTTCCAGCTTCATGCTTTCCAGTCAACTTTAATCGGCAAAATTTTCAATGCAATGTCAATCGCTATCTACTGTCCTCCTGATTACTCTTTTCTCTTCCCGCTCGTTATTAATGTTTCTGTTCCCAATTCTTCTACACCCTGTAAACTTTTGAATCTTAGTGGATTTATCACCTTGCATAGGTGATGCCGATTGAACAGCGCGTAGCCTTTTTTGAAAAACGCACTCTGGAAGTATTTAGTGATCCATTGTAGTTTAGCGGACAGAACTCGTGCTATGCGCAGTTAGTCACCATCACTGTTGGTATGACGAAGCAATTTCGAAATTCGCTGTAACGAGAAGACGGCGTCCTGTGTCGATCAATCTTGCACTCGCCCACAAAAGGGATTCCCTGTCATGTGATTGATTTGACAATTTCTTTGGTGTATTTGGCTTGTTGCACGAGGCTTTTGTCAATGGACGAATCTAGTTGAGTGTTTAATAGACACACGTACGCGCCAATTTTGAACAACCTGTTTTCTTATTTAACGCTCTTCATTCGATTACGAGAATGAAAATAAAAAAAATGGGAGTTGAAGCAAGTGCGTGTAATTCGGGAGGTGGGTTGGTAGGTAGCTGTCTGCTGGTTGGTAGGAAGTCGCATGTCAATGTACCTGTGAGCGCCAAAAGGACAGAGAAGGACATGCTGTAACAGAATAGCTGTTGAATACTTTACGAGCAGGCAAGATACAGTGGGTTTCGTCGACAAAAATACGTCGAAATTGCCTCGTGTCATTAATACCTTACAATTTCAATATTTTTTTCTGAAATAAATTAGGATATATTGCTTATCAAAATAAACGTAAATACCATATATATATATATATATATATATATATATATATATGTGTGTGTGTGTGTGTGTGTGTGTATGTGTGTGTGTGTGTAGTTTATGCAAAATTAGGTAATCCGTATGGGTAGACCCAAGGAGGATTATATCCAGAGAGCTCAATGTAAATTCAGAGCAAATATGTTTGAATAAAAACAGACCACTTTAAGGTTCCATGTAATAAGTTATTTCACAACAACCCTTTTAAAGAGCTCTGGATCATCAGACTTTACTTCCAAAAGTTGAAATGAAAAATGAAAAGAAACTTACACATTTTTGACGGACCGCACCAAGCATATGTAAAATTAACGAAGTGAGGAAGTGAGGTGGGAGAGAAGATATGAGTGAGTTAGATGTACCATTTCAATTCCTTATCCTTAACCCCACTCTGTGTAGGCTAGACGACACTTAACTTAACATATTTTATCTCTAGATATAGATGGGTAAGGCGTGAGGGAGAAGACCGACTTAAAAGTGAGAAATTACAGCAGACAATAAATCATGTCCATGAGAGCAGGTTTCACTCAAATTCTTAGACGTTGTCATTTCGTATTACTTTAAAGGGGTTTTATATTTGGGGGTTAAAGTTTGATATAAATCTAAATGTCTAAAAAATCTACGAAGAATTTAATTTGAAGTTTGTTGGAGTTTTGGGTATCTTCTATGAAATAGTCGATTGGAAAAAATTCATCGAAAGTACATTGAAAGAATAATCCATTTTATCTAGTAATCTTTTTTATTTCCCTAAACTTTTTTCTTATAGATTGTTAAGTTGACATCTATTCGTTTGATTTTTGTTCATAAATTAAATTCGTGACTGTTTTTATATACCTAATTATCAAAGGTTATTCCAATTTAAATAATTTTATCAATAATGATTATTAAAGGGTAATATATTTCAATTTAAATTAAGTTATCAGTTTAAAATTTACCTCCGTGTTATTTATTTAAACTCACTTCCAATTGGAGAATATTAGAGGAGAGAATTGGATAAAAGATTACTAACAGAAAATATTTGCAATATTCTATATATCCGTACACCTACTTTTTTCTTGTTGATTATTCAGTTGACATCTATTCGTTTGAGTTTAGTTCATAGATACCTACCTAATTATTACCAAAGGTTCTTCCAATTTAAATAATTTTATCATCAATAATGATTATTAAAGGGTAATATATTTCCATTTAAATTAAATCACCAATTTAAACTTTACCTCCGAATTATTTAAACTCACTTCCAATTGGAGAATCCTAGAGGAGAAATTTGGATAAAACATTACTAAGAGACAATTAGGTCCTTCTTTTACAATCCATACACATACACACCTCTACACATATCCGAACACCTATCTATATCTCCATACCCATATCTCCCTATATACCTATGAATCCCTATATACATATGCACACACATCTACACAGAAACTATATGAATATTCCCATATCTACACATATCTCTACACATACCTCTACACATATATTACCCTCTATCCCATATCTATGGCAAGACATATAAGTGCCCATCTAGTTATACGCATTTATACTTACAAAAAAAAAACAAAAAAAACCTTGTATGCCTCTCTTTCCATATAAAAGGATATACATGCGCGTATCAAAAAGTGTATCAGTGATCAAGTACAATAACATAGTTATATACATACAGTCAGTGTTCGCGCTCATGCGTGCACAGTAACATTTCCAACAGCAAAAAGGCCAAAGGTCATTCAATATTATTCTTCCTATATAGTTATTTTTTAGGTTTAGGTTGTTTTTATGTCGGCATTTAAAAACTAGTTCATTGTGTCTATTTAGTAATAGGTCTGGATCATTATGTTTGATTATGAGGATTTTCTCTTTCATGCTTGGTGCGGTCCGTCAAAAATGTGTAAGTTTCTTTTCATTTTACATTTCAACCTTTGGAAGTAAAGTCTGATGATCCAGAGCCCTTTAAAAGGGTTGTGGTGAAATAACTTATTACATGGAACCTTAAAGTGGTCTGTTTTTATTCAAAAAGTTTCATAAAACTTCTTCATTTTAAGGTTAATACCCTCAACCCTCCCCTTATCAGTGACTCGGACATTTCCACTGAAACAATGAAACGTATAAATTCTGCATCAATTTTTCGACTGCTGTCAAAGTTAAATCTTTAGATTTTAATTACGATATCAACAGAGTCTATACACAGGGGTTGAATAAGACTGACATAGTTGTTGTCATTGGTTGAAATAGAATTATATGAGGTAATTTTGGATTTTTGTTGTGTAATTTATATGCTCTGTTATAATAAATACATTGAGCTCTTTTTGTGGGTCATTTTTAGTATATGATATTACTAGGATCCACTTGGATTATATACCAACGGATTTATTATCTGTAATATATATATATATATATATATATATATATATATATAATGGACTCTCCCGTCGGTTTCAACGTATGAGGATCTGACAGCTTATTGATTCAGTTATGAAAGTTTGTGCGATAATCTTAAGTGGCATTTAAGACCGGCAAGTGATTTACAAAGGAGGTCACATATGGAGCAAGTGTGAGGATTGTGAGATGAGATCACTGTTAGATTGGCTGACCTTTTAGATCTTTCTTTCGCTTCTTGAGGATGATTCAGACAAGCAGATTGAAAATTGCTGAGTCCACTGAAACAAGTTGATCTCCATTCTACCCACTCCAAGGCTAAGCGCTCAAGGGTGTTATGTGCTATATTGACTGCTGACATATATATATATATATATATATATATATATATATATATATATATATATATAGATGTATGTATAAAATAGATAATCGCGAAATAATAATTAGTTCTTGCCGACGTATTTTGTCATTTGACATTATGAAGGCACGGAATGATAAACAAAACGAAATGTTATGTATTTTGAAATTCAAAAAATTTAAAAGACGCTCCTGTATCAGCCACTTTTTGGATATTAAAAAAAGAAAAATAAATGTTTATGCATGAGTGTTTTTTTTTTAATATTTGAATTTCATGCAATTATACAAGATTTCGCTTTTGTTTATCGTCACTTGCCTAGAAAAAAGTCGAATGACTAAACACGTCGGCAAGGAGTAATTACTCATTTCAGATTGTCTATTTTATTCAATTTTTCTTCTCTACAGATTTATTCTAAGAAATTTAACACACACACACACACATACACACACACACACACACACACACACACACACACACACACACACACATATATATATATATATATATATATATATATATATATATATATATATATATATATATATTCTAGCAGGCTTCGCCCGCTTCGCAAAGTCAAATATATTCACTACTTGAAATGTTTGAAACAAAAATTTTAAATGAACATTTCATTCATAAATTGGTTTGTTATAGTTAAGGAAAGATTTACAAATAGATGCCAACTTGTCGAAGGCCAAGTAAAATGCAAATTTCACACTTTTCTGCACTATATAAGACGATATTCCTAAACAGAACTATTTTTGACATAAAACAAAAACAATTCTTGAATAAAAGAACCCTAATGTAATACATTTTGTAACTATTTGCATTATTTACATTGTTCAAACTGATGTCCTCATCTTTATTGTCTTATACATGACGTTTCGGCTGTTGCATGCTCCGGCCTTCTTCAGCACCTGTCTATAATTCTGAGATGGGGTATTGTATTTATTTACACTATTTACATGGTTCGGACTGTTGTCCTCATATTTCTATTGCTATATTCATGATGTTTCAAAACTTGGAGAATTATCATCAGGAATTAATTAATATATATCTATATTTCTGAGATGAGGTATTATGTATACTATTTAGTTGAGAACGCATGGCTCAGTGGATATAGGCGTTAGTTAGATCCAGTGACTGGACCCAAAGAGTATGAGTTCAAAACCCGGTTACAGCAGTGGAGAACTTGGAGAGGAAATTAACAAGAGATAACTGATAATTTACATCCATTAGACATGGCATGTGGAACTAGAACAATCTACCCCAGTGAGCGAAATAAAGGGTTCAGTTTGACATTCCAACTACCTGAAGAAGGCCGGATCGTACAACAGCCGAAGTGCACAGCGGCCGAAACGTTATAATAAATATGGCGAAAAAGATGAGGACAATAGTCCGAATAATGTAAATAGTGTAACGCTAATATGAACGGGCAGTACTGTTGTCGTTTGTATTTCATAAAATCTTTTTATTTAAAAGTTTTTTCAAGTCTACTAGCTGTTATAGATCTTTCGAATATTGAGGGAGTTTCCCATCCTAAACGTCAAATTTATAAATCTGCCATTCATCCATACTTTGAATATTGCTGCCACATGTAAAGATGTTTGACAGAATCAAAAGAAGAAACTGGTATCTTATTAGGCCTTACTTGACATCTCAGCTTCAGTTACTATCCTAACGTCTTAATGTAGCTTCCCTGTGCGTTTCTTTAAATACTTTGATGATAATTGGTCTGTAACTGTCAATTTAAAATAGATGTTACCGTAAGTCCTATACTAAGAGTTTCTTCTCCTGCACTTCTCGCTTGTGGAAGTCACTTCCGGCATCTTACTTTTATGTTAACTTTGATCTCCAAAAAAGTAAATGCAATGTCAATCGTTATCTTCTGTCTTCTTAATCCCTCTTCTTTTATTGTCCTTTCCCCTCAATAATATATTTTTTTTTTTTGTAACCTTTAAATTTATGTGCAGGTAGGGAGAGAAATCTAGTCAATTGTATACAGAACGAAGTTGTGTACATGGTTGGGAGAACAAATTTTAAGAGGGATAAAAACAAAAGAAAACTTACCCAGGCCTACAAAAGACATGAAGCTGCTGAGGGTCATAATCGCCTACGTCCTGAAGATAAAACATATATTTGAAAAATTGAATGATATTTCACGATTCACTTGACCTAAATCAAATCTCCACACATATGCTAATCAAAAAAATTGCCTCTACTTGAGGTCAGACGCCAGTTGATGTTCCGCCGATGTACATCATTGAGCACTTTATTTAATCTAAAACTCATATCCCTTCCTCTGTCATCATGTTGCTGCTATTTCATTAGGCACTATAATTAGTAGCAGTGGCAGCAGTAGTAGTAGCAGCAGGAGCAGCAATTGTTGTAGTCGTCGTCGTGTTCACAAACATGCAAGGCTTTCAGTCAGGTGTCTCTTGCTCAAGATCTTCTCACATGAAAGGAAATTTAAATCAACAACACTTTTCAAACACTCTTCGCAAAGAGCACACTGAGCACAATATCTGTTAACATGTATAGGATTATTTACTTACATATATATTTACTTACATATATTTATATATATATATATATATATATATATATATATATATATATATAATCTCTACGTCAGTTCATTATCTATCTATCAATGCATGTCTCTTCATATCTATCTCTCTCTCTCTCTCTCTCTCATATATATATATATATATATATATATATATATATATATATCAGTCTATTCATATCTATCTATATATCTCATTCTATTCATATCTATTACTATTTAATTATCTATCTATCTATCTATCTATCTATCTCAATCTGTGCATATCTATTTAACTATCTCAGCCTATTCTATCTATCTATTTATCTATCTATCTATGAATGCCTGTTCATTATTTCCCTATCTAAGTTTGTTCATTATCTATCAATCTATCTATCTATCTATCTATCTATACTTACATACATATCTGTTTATATCTATCTCGCTAGCTACGTGGGTTCATTATCTATCTATCTATCTATCTATCTATCTATCTACGTCTCTTCCATTCCTCAGAAACTAATCTCCGTATGATGCCAGTTTTTTTTTCTTTGCTACTAGAAAATAAAGACAAAATTGTCCAATATTTCGATATGTTTTTATTAAGCTGTTCCTTGATCTAATCTTTTGGCTCACATGAGCTATCTTCAAAGTGGTTATACGGACATTTAAAGAAAGATATTCACCATCAAAGATGATATTCTGCTATGTTGATATAGAAGATTGCTATGTGACGATAACGGTCGCAGAATAGCAGAGGCGGGTCGTAAATTCATGACGCGGTTCTGTTTACAACAGAATCATATGGCTAGATGCAAAGTTGTTGTGACTAATTTGAAATGTAATGTTTTTGAATATGGGTTGCATTGTTTTAATGTAAATGCCCTTCAGAATCTGAAGGTTCTTTTTCTGTGTGTTTGTGTGTAATATTAATATACAGGTAATATGTAATATTAATATACAGGTAAAAATTATATATATATATATATATATATTGTTCATATATATATATATATATATATATATATATATATATATATATATATGTATATATATTGAACAATAAAATATATTAAAAAATTAAAATCTTATGACACACTTGGTTGTAGATTAATATTCTTTCGTTTTTATTATTATTTCATTTAGATTTCTCGGCTAGTTTCGGCCAACATGGCCATCATCAGGAGAAGAAATATTTCTGCTTGCTGGTAGCAGTGAACTACAGAAATGAATGTCTTGATGGAGAAAGTTTTGTCTGTAGTTTTCATTTTTTTATTTTTTTTAATCTTTTTAACATGAATTTTTTAACATTCCTTGTGTTGGTCAAACAGTCTCTTTTAAGTTGTTATTTGAGATAAGAGCTGGATGAATCCATGCTGCTCTGAATTCCCCTGGTCAGTTTGACAGTTTTATTGGTTCCTGGATAGGGGATGTGTCTGTGTTAAGTGTGTGTGTGTGCGTGTGTGTGTTAGTTGGTACATTAAGTGTGTATGTTCGTGTGGGTGTGTGTATAAGTGTGAGGCCTCAATCGAGGATTAAATGTATTTTCAAATATATATATATATATATATATATATATATATATATATATATATATAAAAGTAAACATAGAGGTCAACACTTAGAGGCGACAGTCTGTTTCAAAACCAATCCCGCATGTAGACTCATAAACCCAGACAAAAGTGAACTCGGTAAAATAAGTAAAACAATAATAGAAAGAATTAATTCTGAACTTAGGACGAATTTAGGAGTAAACCAGTGGAAAAATACGAAAACATCTATTGACTGTTTCCACAGCATAAATAACAAACAAAATTGCCAATTCTTACAATTAGACATAAAATAATTTTACCCATCCATAACAGAACGCATGTTAGATAAGGCCATCAACTTAGTTCAGGAAGAAATAATAAAACCAAGCGAAATCAACATCATTAAGCACTCCCGTAAATCATTATTATTCCACAATGAAGAAGTATGGATAAAGAAACATGGGATATTTAACACTACAATGGGAAGCTTTGACGGTGCTGAACATGCGAAATCATAGGTATTTACTTACTACACGAACTTTGCAAAATAATAGATAGAAATGACACAGGACTCTACAGGGACGACGGTCTCATAATCTTAAAAAAACTGTAACAAACAAAACACAGACAAAACTAGAAAAGCAATAATAAAGATTTTTAAAAATAGCGGATTCGACATAGATATAAAAACTAACCTAAACGAAGTACATTTTCTAGATGTTACCTTCAAACTAAGAAAAGGCACATATAAACCATATAGAAAACCTAATGGTAAACCACTCTACATACACACATCTTCCAACCACCCGCCTTATATAATCAAACAGATACCAAAATCGATTAACCGCGGGCTCTCCGACAATTCCTCCAATGAATCCCTATTTAACAAAGCTAAGAAAGACTATGAAACAGCCCTAAAAGATAGTGGATTCTCAGCAACTCTCACATACTCACCACAGAACACAAGAAAAGGCCAACAGGAGAAGAAATATCATATGGTTCAACCCACCGTACAACAAAAACGTAAAAACAAACTTAGGAAAAATATTCTTCAAACTCTTACACAATCACTTCCCGGAATCAAGCACCCTACACAAAATATTCAACAAAAACACAGTAAAAATCGGCTACAGCTGCACCGAGAGCATGGCACAAATGATAAAAAAGCACAATAGGAAAATTATCAACAAACCACACGAACAGATTAAACCCACGTGCAACTGCAGAATAAAAAACGAATGTCCCTTAAACGGAAATTGTTTACAAAATAACGTAATATACCAAGCCACGATAAAATCACCAGATAATGAAGAAAAAGCATACATAAGAGTAACTGAAGGACCCTGGAAACAAAGAAATTATTCACACAAAACATCTTTCACAAATAGTAAATATGCGAACAGTACAATGCTTTCTAAGTATATCTGGGAAATTAAAAACAAAACGCACATCACACCAAAAATATCTTGGAAGATAAGGAAAAGATCATCAGCCTACAACAACCAATCAAAAACTTGCAAACTTTACTTGGAGGAAAAAATAGCTATCATTACTTTCTGAGACCAAAATAAATCATTAAATAAAAGATCCGAGCTCATCTCAAAATGCAGACATGAAAACAAATTTTTACTACGTTACTTAAAAATTGAAAACGGAAAAAACAAAATAAAAACAAATAAACAAACAAATAAACAAAATAACAATAAAAATAAGCAAAATTAATTAATCCAAACAAATTACCAAATCACACCTGTTAGAATAGACGAAAAAGAATAATAATAATAATAATAAAAACAAAAAAACAAACGAACCCAAATAAATAAAGTAAGTAATAAACAAATTAGCAAACCTTTATAATAAAAATATTAGTTAGACTAAAAAAAAATCAAACCTAAAAATCGGACGAAAAAAAATAGCTATAACTGTTATATAACGATAAAAATATAAAAATAAAAAATAGAAATAAAAATAAAAAATAAATAAATACTACGTCACTTAAAAATAAAAAACCGAAAAGAGAAAATATACAAGTAAAATAAATTGACCTAAATTCATCCAAGTAAATAAATAAACAAACCAATCCCGATAAAGTTACCGTTAGAAAAAAACAAATAAAGATGATCAACCCAAATAAACACAAATTAAAAACTGTTCCCGCCAAAATAATAGTTAGAATAAACTACAACAATCAACCCCAAAATTAAACAAATAGCTTTAATTAAACAGAACTATTAAATAAGTGATATAAACACATTTTTACTACGTTAAAAAGAAACACCGATTAAAAAAATAAATAAATAAATAAAATAAGAAACAAAAAATAAAAATAAAAACAAGCAATATATTACCGACTTCCGGTAAAATAACCGCCATAATCGACTACCCACAATGCACCACTGACCCGTATATATATATAAATAGCCGAGAAAAATAACAGCACACGTGGCCTGACGATTGCATATAGCATGAAACAGACTGTCGCCTCTAAGTGTTGACTTCTATGTTCACTTTTATATTTACACACGCTCTATCTCTGATATTGAGCACTTTATTCCATAAATATAACACTTCTTAAGACTATATTTATTCATATATATATATATATATATATATATATATATATATATATATATATATTTGAAAATACTTTTAATCCTGGTTTATTTTAAATATAAAATATAAATCCCGTCTATTTTGAATACTATATATAATATTTTAATACTAAAAACCGGTAATCCCTCTATAATATATGGAATGCGCCAAGCATTGGGTTAACCATATTTACATATCAGTCAGTTATGTATCATGCGTGATACAAGTTTAGACGATCATGTATGTTTCGATACATGACTGACGAGGCAGATTTTTTTCCCGTAGTAGGTTGCCATCCTGGTCTGTCCTGCTATTTGCCCATAGCTATGGGAGTCGAGAAGACGAGGTTTCATACCTTTCTTAAGGTTATTAGCACGTAAGTGAATATAATAGATTCGACTGGAATTTGAACACGGCTCTCCAATTCCTCAATCCGTGTATGTATATTTACTCTTTTTAAATTGTTCGGAGTGTTGTCCTTAACTTTATTGTCGCATTCAGAATGTTTCGGTCCAGCCTTCTTCAGGTGTTATACGTTGGAATTTCGTGCTGAACACTTTATTTAGTCAACGGAGTTAGAATGTTCTAATTCCGCGTGCCATGCCTTTTCTGAATTTATAAATACATATATACATACATCTTACTTATTATAAAACGCAGATTGTATGTGTGTGTGTGTCTGTACGTTTATATATTGGATCGGATTTTCGTCATTTTTCAACCGATTTCAACAAAACTTCACAGGACTACGTAAAATTACCTTGCGGTGGTTCAGACAGCGCCAAAAATTGGAAAAACACAATTGTTTTTGCACGAAATCAATTTGAAAACACGATTAAAAGGCATTAATGAAAGGGGGACAACTCAAATCGAGTTATACTTATTAATATCGAGTTATCGAGATATACTTATTATAAAACCCAGGTTGGTTGTTTGTGTGTGCGGGTGTGCGTGTGTTCGTTTATATAGGGGATCGGATTTCCTACATTTTTCAACCGATTTCAACAAAACTTCACTTTTTTTTTCTTTTGGCAGGTAGTGTTTCTTATTGCCTTGCACACTTTTTTCTTTATTTTTACATTCAGAATGCTTTAAAAATTCCATTTACAAGACACTTGTTTATAATAAAATTCTATTCAATCGGTAGACTCATAACGATTGAAAACAATGTTTTTGTTTGAGTTTGGGTTTGAACAATTCGTGAAAAAAAAAAAAAAACTAATTAAGACATGCGTGTCCGTCAACCTTAAACAATAATCTTTGGCGATTTTATTTTTCAGTCTTTATGATGGTCGATACTTGATCTATCTCTTACTATTACATCCCCGGGCAACGCCGGGCTCTACTGCTAATATATATATATATATATATATATATATATATATATATATATATATATATATATATATATATATATATATAAGACATTTTTATGTTTATATATTCTTTTTATAGCTACAAATATTTAAGTAAATGCTCTGTTTTATAATAAATAGTATTAATAACAGTTACTGGCCTGAATGTCCGAGAAATTTTCATAGAAAAATAATTCGTTCTTAACCAACTGAACCACATTTAATAATGTTTTAAAAAAAGTTGATAAAAGAAATATACATACTTATATTTGATATTTAATAATAATTTTTAAATAATTTCAGTAATGCTATTACATTTAGTTGTTTTAAAAAGAAGTATTGTCTATTAGTAATTAAAATTAAAAATAATATTTCAAAATTGTACAACGTATTTTAATCCAAAAACTCCTTTCCGAAAGAATCTTTATGTATAGAAATAAAAATTTAACGGAAAGAAATGCCGAAAAACTTTTTGTCGTTTATAAAACCCAGACCACATGCGTTGAACGGATGTCATTTGTTGAAAAAGGCACCAATACCCTACCTAACTCATATTTGATATAACAGTCGTCATAAATGAACACGCTACCTCCCATTGTCAAAAATGATTGATTTTCTCTTGGAAACAAATATGATGAATGCATGTGCTTATAAAATTTACTAAATTTAAAAATAAGTTATTCCAAAATTCGCTTGAAAATGAAAGACGACTAAGGATTTTAACTTAATTATATAACTGAATTTGAAGTTTTTAGTTTCTATTTTTGAAACGTGGTAATTCCTGTGTAGCGATGAAACCATATTTTTAAAACAGTTAATTTATAATATTATATATATATGTAATATATATATATATATATATATATATATATATATATATATATGCATGCACACACACACACATATATATATATATATATATATATATATATATATATATATATGCTGTGTAGCATATATATATATATATAATTTAGCTCGCGAAAATATATTTCAATTGAGCACTGTTGAGAGATAGCATAATTCTATAAACAACACCCACCTGCACTAATGCAAAGCTCTTCAGTAAAAGGAATTGGAGCACTCCGGCTGATTGACGTTTGTTTACATTCGTAAAAAAAAATACGGTAGATTTGGTTGTTTCCTTCTGTCGAATGAAGACAGCTCTTTGGTAGAAACTCTGACTGACAACAAATCTGTTGGGTCTCGATCCGGGCTTGAGGCATTCGGATGTCTAGTGCCACTTACAGCGAAAAAAGACTATCTGCGCATTATATATATATATATATATATATATATATATATATATTACACAACAATTT
This sequence comes from Acanthosepion lycidas, assembly GCA_963932145.1. Classification (NCBI taxonomy): domain Eukaryota; kingdom Metazoa; phylum Mollusca; class Cephalopoda; order Sepiida; family Sepiidae; genus Acanthosepion; species Acanthosepion lycidas. The sequence continues at coordinate 75,319,625 of OZ010607.1, read as the reverse complement.
TCAAAATTACCTCACATGTGCACTGATATATTTCAGCCAACGCCGAAGTACGTCGGTAGAAGGAGTGTGTTTGTGTCGGGGGTGGAATAAGACCAACGTACTTCCTGTTGACTGAAATAGATTTATAGCCCCCCCACCGCCCCCATATTAGGTAATTTTGGAATTTGTTGTGTACTTTATATGCTTTGTTATAATAAATAAATTGAGCTCTTTTAGTGAATCTGTTTTAATATTTAATATTTGACATTACTTGGATTACTTTATTGCTTTATTACGTTTTATTATCTGTACTACACACACACACACACACACACACACACATATATATATATATATATATATATTCTAAATAACTAAATAAGAATAACTAAATAACTAAATAAGAATGGTGATGAACTGTTCAATATGTTGATATTAGTAACTGTGAATATTTTTAAAAATCCTGTGCCTTGTGAAAGCAACGAGACATAATTTTGTAACTTGAATCCAGATCTATACCTCAATATTAGATTCTAATTATGTAATTATTAAGTGTAGAATTAACATGAAGTTGCTTCCACGAGTCCCAAAATTTAAAAAAAAAGCCACAATCACCAGAAAATGCAGATTTTATCAGAATTACAATAAGTTTGTCTTTGTAATTTACTCCTTAGGATCGTCTTGGAAGAGATCGAAAGTACTTGGGGAGGAAAAAATTAAAGTGCCTTCCTTGATGAACTTCATCTTAACATCAAGAAACTGATTTAGAGAACTAGAAATGATCAGTATAAAAATAAATAGACATAACATGTCTATATTATTCAATGAACTATATATATATATATATATATAGATATAGATATATATATATAGATATATGTTGAGATGTTGAGTGTTTCCGCGTGAGTGTATTGAAATAAGGACAAACACATACGTAGGGAAAAATACTGGTATATTCGAAGAGGTATTTACAACAGAGAGATTAGTAGTCAAATGAACGCAGGTTAGTCAGTAACAATAAGAAAGAGTATAAAGTCCAACAGTATCTTCCGGTAGAGAGACGGAAGTGTGATGGTCACCTGATCTCTCCAGAGCTCTATAGAACTGTCTTATTAGTAGTAGAGAGATCAGGCCATTCTAATGAGAAGGTGGGTGCGCCCCAACAATATATATATATATATGAAAGATTTAGTACATGTAAAAAGTATGTAATTTAGCTAACTGATGTTATCTTCACCAGCCCGACTCCAGAGTTTCGTAGATGAACCCTCCGGGAATCACTCCGTTCACTTGTCAGGAGGTATCAACAATTGAATGTTTATAATTCACGATATATATATATATATATATATATATATATATATATATATATATATATATATTCTGCGTCAATTTTTCTAAGACTGTCAAAATTAAATATATAACCAGACACAGTCTATACACCGAATTTGAATAAAAGTGATGTAGGTTTGTCGGTTGAAATAGATCTATCTCCCCCACACCCCACCATATATGGTAATTTTGGATTTTGTTGTGTAATTTATATGATCTCTTGTAATAAATACATTGAGCTCTTTTTGTGGATCAGTTTTAATATTTGATATTACGAGGATCCTCTTGGATTATATATCAACGGATTTATTACCTTTACTATATATATATATATATATATATATATATATATATATATGTATATATATATATATATATAAAGAAAGTATAATCATAAAATTGTTTTAAAATATATCGATCTATCTATCTATCTATCTATCTATATATATATATATATATATATATATATATATATATATATATATACGCACACACACGCGCAGTAGACCAGTGTACCTATTGGGAAAACGTAGCTGGTCACTCTCATATGAAAGTGTCACCCCACACTGGGGCAGATGTTGAATCGGATTAGGAGGTTATTAACCGGGGAAAAAACACGCTCTATGTTTTCAGTATAATGTCTTGGGGCAGCGATGCGTGTCTGGCCACATCTATCACGTCTAATGTTTGACTCGTGAAAACAACAATACGAGATTCGCTCACGCTTACGCACACCCCGACGCACTCCTTGCCTAGACACGACCAACCCCATCCGCTTTTGCCCCGGCCCCATGTTTTCAAAGGAGCTGTAAAAGTCATCAACGTTGATAAATATCTCCAAAAATCCGAACAACAATAGGCGGGGAACGGCCAGTCACTAGCCCAAATCTTTTACGAAGAACAAAATTTAGCCATCAAATAAGCCATTTTTTTTTTCTTTCAAAGTATTTTATGTGACATTTGATTGTTTTTTTTTTTTCCTCATTTTTATTTCTATGGCAAGATTTATCGCTATTTATCTTTTAAAGATGCTTTCCAAAAACTAAGCAATGTAATAAGAAAAAGGAAATGTTCTTTATAGGCAAAGAAAATGGCTGAACTGCATTATAATATCATTCCTCATATATAACATTGAATGCTGGAGAATTTGCTCACAGATGAAGAGTAGGTTGGAAGAAAGAGAAATGTGACTCTACCGAAGGATGCTGAGAATAAAATGAACTAAATATGGTAGTAACGAGGAAATATTAGAGACAACGGAAAGTCCTTAGAAACATATTTCATATGATTCGGTATCCCTGCTATTTACCTTGAACTTCTTGATAAAATCCGAAGGAGATTCGGCAATATTATTGGTCCTGATCTGGCAGCTCGGTTTCAGTCACTTTCCACCCACTATAATGTTTCCTGTGTTCCCTTTTTTTCTAAATACATTCCTGGTAATTGTTAGGATGAGCTCTTCTTTGTGGTACGTAGACTTTTTGAATTTAAGCGCAGTGCTAGACTGACGTCGAGATCTCATTAAATTAGAGTTGATCTGGCTAGATATAACCGGAAGTTCTATGATAATAGTTTCTCCCCTTGCACTTCTCGTTTTCCAGCTCCATGTTTTTCAGCCAACTTAATTTACAAAAATTTAAATGCAATGTCAATCGCTATCTACTGTCCTGATTACTCTTTCCTCTTCCCGCTCATTATTAATGTTTCTTTTCCTAATTCTTCCACACCCTGTAACACCTTGTGTCTTAGAGGCTTTACTACCTTACTTTTGTGAACTAAATTCCGGCTCAATGCCTGCTTCTCTCTGTCTCTGTCTCTCTGTCTCTCTCTCTCTGTCTCTCTCTCTCTCTCTCTCTCTCTCTTTCTGCGTGTGTGTGTGTTAGGAATTACTTCAAAACTGAAACAGGTGCTTACGTCTTCCCAAACCCTCGGGCGTCACTGGCCCGTTTGTTAGGATCCATTTTTTTTATTTGATCTAGCTTTTTCTTTTTCTCTTCTATATTATTGTGAAAGGATTCATTTTTTCTTGCTTCTTTTTAATAAAAAAAAAGGGATAAAAACTATGGGGAAAATAAAAACGAGGCCTGTAAGCAAAGGGTGTGATAGGAAATAAGCCCGCCGTTGAAATTAAGAGTGTCACGCAAGAAAACATATAAAAAACACCCTTTGAGTGCGTGCATAAAATGGACGAGATTGTGTGGAAAATTCTAGCGTTTACGGTTGGTATATAAGCGAGCTGGGGCAATGTGTTTGCTGTTTCTACGCAAATGAGAACAAAAGCCATTTTCGTCCGCATATATATATATAGATATACACACGTAAGATATATATATAAAAACATAAGGTGTATATATATATATATATATATATATATATATATATATATATATATATATATATATATGTATATATGTGTATATATGTATGTATATATAATGCATAAAAATCAATGATGGTAAATAATTCCTTGATTACGCATAAATGGGTATAAACTTATATATATATATATATATATATATATATATATATATATATAAGAAGCAGTCATAAAATTTATTCCCATTTAAGAGATTCGCAAAATCTAGAAATATCAACAAACAGGATAGATTATTTTGATGTCCATCTTAGATGTTCTGAGAAATTCGTGGCCTGACGATTGTATCTAGCATGGAACAGACTGTCGCTTCTAAGTGTTGACTCCTATGTTCACTTTTATATCATGATGCCATTTCTAACCTTAAATCTCTGGTTGGGATCCGGAAAGAAATGTGTATACACCAGAAATCAAATCAAATCAAATAATAATAATAATAATAATAATAATAATAATAATAATGCACTTAAAGAGGAGCGCGATATAAAAAAATAATATATATATATATATATATATATATATATATATATATATATATATATAAAGAAAGTAAGATATATAATCCAGTGTTCTTGTTATTTTTTATTTTTATTTTTACAAAACATTGGTCAATGGAAATATACAGAGCATAAATATTATAAATTAACTGATTTAAAATATGGTTTATATATATTAAAAGAATTAGTTTCGTTTTATCTTCAAGCGAATATTGGAAGATTCGCTTGAAGATGAAGCTGAACTAATGCTTTTAATGGAGGCTAAAAAACTTTAAATTTAATTACATAATTAAATTTAGTGTTTTTAGCCTCCATTTTTGAAACATGGTTATTACTGTGTAACGAAAACTATATTTTAAATGAGTTAATTTATAATACACACACACACACACACATATATATATATATATATATATATATAAGTTTTTATAAAATTTGTTACATTATCCTTTGATGTAAACCTAATTCATGAAAATAATTAATTCAGAAATGATTTCTATAAAAATAGTGTTTATATATATATATATATATATATATATATATATATATATATACATATATATATATATATATATATATATACATATATATATATATATATATATATATATATATATATATATATATATATATACATATATATATATATATATATATATATCAGTATATTAGCATCTTTCTCTATATCTCTCTGTCTGCCGGTCTGTCTCTTTCTATATATATATATATTTATCTCTCTGCTTCAGTATATCCGTATCGATATATCTACGAATCTATCAACTCAGTCTATTATTTATGTAACTACACACACACAAACACAGACACATACCCCCCTACACACATATATATATATATATATATATATATATATATATATATATATATATATATATATATATTTATATATATATATATATAAATGCTCATATATGAAGCAACATAGTTTAACGTGTGCTATATTTATGGGATAAGTGCTCAATATCAGAGCGTATGTAACTATAAAGGTGAACATTGAAGTCAACACTGAGAGGCGTGTAGCTTGAAACAGCCTCTCATCTCTGAGTGTTCACTTCAATGTTAATTTTTATATTTAAAAGTTCATATATATATATATATATATAATTATTTATTTAAAAATATAATTCCAACACGCTACATAAGAGTTCTCATGTTTAAAAACATGAGCCGAAAGCTTCAATATAATTATTTGAATTAAATTGAATTAAAGTAAGCTCTGTTCCATCTTCAAGCGAAATATTTTTTGGAATAACTTATTTCTGAAATTTACGTGTTTTAATAGCAGATTCATTATTGAAATCAAAATTTCCATGGTAACGGTTTCTTTCCTATTTTCTATATATTTTCACACACACACACACACACACACACACACACACACACACGTGAAAAATTGGTTGAAAGATCAACAAAAATAAGAAAGAAACCAGGAAAAATCGCTACTTTTTGTTATTTACGAGGGTTTTCACTATATGGGTGGATTCAGTTATCAATGTAAATGACTGTTAAACAACTTATTGTTGGCTAAATTGAGTGGAGTTTGTATTAGATTGCTTGAAAATTGAGGGAGTTTTTAGTTTAAAATTTGTGTTGAAATCGATTTGTGTTGAAATCGATTGTTTGTTTTTCGTGGTTTTTCGCTAAACACAGTGGCATAGAAATAAAAATGAGGTATCGTTCAGCTAGTCATGATGTAAGAAACCTACATACCGAGTCTGAACAAAATCGAAAGAAAAAAGTTGAATTTAGGGGTTTTGATCGGCTTTATCGATTACTGATTTAAAAAAAAATACCGATTTTTTTTTATGCTAAGGACCTATCTCTTATATTGTACAATGAATATGCCAAGTTTGGTCAAAATCGGTTGAATGGATCCCGAGAGAAAAGCTATCGCACAGACAGAAAGACACACATACATCATCTGTTTTATATATAGAGATAAAGTTTTCAGTTCAGTATTCTCTGTAGGTTACTCGTGTCAATATATACTTGAGGAAGGCCGGAGTAGACAACAGCCGGAAATTTGAGTGATAAAAACAATGATGAGGAAAATAGTCCGAATTTAAATAGTGTAAATTATGATAACACCTCATCTCAGAAAGAATTTAAATAAAATATAAAAAGTATTAATAAAAACAAAAGAAAAACTTTTATTTACCAACGCGTTCCGTCTCTTTATCATGGTAAATATAATCGCTATATTTGCCTTGATTCCCGCAAGAGACGAAACGCGTTGGCCAATAAATGCTTTCTATTTGTCTTCATTCAGTCATATATATATATATATATATATATATATATATATATATATATATATATATATATATATATATATATAAGCAGGATGTATGTGTGTGTAACAAATGCACGGCCTCAATTTTCGACGGATTTGCACCAATATTTACATGCACATGCTCCAAGTTAGCGGGAAGGCCAAGACCGACTTTGCATTTCCCAACTCCCATCGATAGTGGAAATAATCGTTTTTTTTCATGCTTCTACGGCAGTTTTCATGTAGTTTGCGGCCATTTTATACTGGCCAAAGTGAGAGCCTATAACTGGCTGCCACGAATAAGCAGGAAGATTCTATTGGCCAGCGTGAGAGCCAACAGCTGGCTGACACGAATGTTAATTACACATCATCAGGTATGGAAGTAGATTTTGTTCTTGTTTTTACTTCTCAGTAATAAGAGGACAACGAAAATAGAGATGTAATCCGAAAAAATGCTAAGAGAAATATGTTATTGTTTTGGGACGTGCGGTCGCAACGCTATGTTTGAATTTAAATTTTAAGGTTGTGCGTTTTTGTACAAATATAGCAATAAGAGAATTCTTTTATACTGGTGGATTTTCTGTGAATATGGGATGATGATGTCTGTAGGAACAGACGAAAGCTTGTAAAAAATTAAAAAGACCTTATGCAACTGGAATTTATAAACGGGGATCATATCATTCATATACAGGTTCGGGGTTGATGTATCTTATTTATATTGTTTGCGAGGATGTATTCTCGCCATTTAAATCATTAACCTCCATATTTGTTTTTTGTGTGAATGATTCATGAATTTATATATATATATATATATATATATATATATTTGTTTTTTGTATGAATGATTCATGAATTTATAAATTATAATTGCACATTTTAATTGATATATATATATATATATATATATATATATATATATATATATATATATATATATATAGTGGTTTTCAAATGGTGCGCCTAGGCGCACTGGTGCGCCCTGGAAGATATCTAGATACGCCCTGCCATTCCAGAGAAATATGTGTCCAGATATAAGAAATAAATATATTTACTTTATTATATTGCGTTACCCGCCTCGTTCTTATTTATATGAATTAGGCTTTTTGCTCTCACCACGATTAAGTGCAAATAGAGACAAACTCTTTAATGTATCAAATATCCGCCCAAACATGGAAGAAATCGCTAAGACTCATCAGCTTCATGCTTCTCATAAACACAAGAATGAATAAACTTAAGGTATGTTTCATTTTATATTTTTGTACTGCATTATTTCTTTTCTGCAATATTTGACTTCATTATAACGTATTTTTCCGATATGTGTATGCAGTAAGCCTACAATTATTAATAGGATTTCAAGTGGCCCCGATTTCAAAAAGTTCGAGAACCACTGATATATATATATATATATATAATTAGTAACGAATTCTCGTCGCTAACAGACTTAATATAAGCATTAACTCACACTAAATGACGCGATCCTTATGTATAAAATTGTTGGATATGGTGTATTTTCTAATGAAAAAAATACAGCCTGACGTAAAGTTTTCGAAAGTACTTGCTGCTCTAAAAACATACCATCACCGAGCCACTGGCATATTTAGTATAGAAGACGGTAAAATTTCCCTCTTTCTCTGCGTGCAATGATATTGGCATCAGTTAGTGATCCTAACTTTAGAATCTCTGACTGATGCCAAATCGGTCGGGTTTCTTTCCCGGCTGGAAGCATTCGGATATCTACCACACTGTATATTAAAAAATTCTAAACAATTAAAATCTTCAGACACACTGGGTTGTATATTAATATTCTTTCGTTTTTATTATTATTTCGTTTACATTCCTCGACTAGTTTCGGCCAACATGGCCTTCATCAGGAGAAAAGAAATTTTCTTGCTTGCAGTGAACTACAGAAATGAATGTCTTGATGGAGAAAATGAACTTTTGTCTGTAGTTTTCATACATATGAAGAAATATAGTCTTAAGATGTGCTATATTTATGGAATAAAGTGCTCAATATCAGAGATAGAGTGTGTGTAAATATAAAAATGAACATAGAAGTCAACACTTAGAGGCGACAGTCTGTTTCATGCTAGATGCAATCGTCAGGCCTACTTATATATATATATATATATATATATATATATATATATATATATGTATATATGTATATTAAATAAATATCTTGTTTAAACTTTGCTATGCTTATAACAGAAAACAGTTCAATATTGAATTGTATATATATATATATATATATATATATATATATATATATATATATATATATATATCAGTGGATATTGAGGTCAATACCCAGCAGCGACAATCTGTTTCATGCTTAAACACAATCGATTAAGCATGAAACAAACTGTCGCCCCTGGGTATTGACTCCAATGTACACTTTTATATTTACATACGCTCTGTCTCTGATATAGTGCATTTTAACCCATAAATATAACATACTTTAAAATTTTATTTTGATCACACACACACACACACACAATACTTAGAAATGTTAAACAAAATAAGAATTATCATAAAACTAAATTAGAATAATATTATTCTATTTCTAAAACCATTTTTTGTGAAAAACTACATGCAGATCTGTTAGATTGCACATTTTATCGAATAAAAACAAGTTAATGTGTCTGCGCAGTAGACAGAATATAGGTATTTCCGTTTCCTTTTCGAATCGTGATGATCGGAAATTTTGATAAATATCTTTCAATTACAGCTTGAATAAGAGTAAGAAATGCTGACCGTAATGAAATTGGAGAGGTAAAATTTATAGCATTTGATTACCAAGGGGTGCGTATTATGCGTGAGTAGAAGCATTTTCCTACACCTTCAGCACAATTTTAGGCGTGTGTATTATGGATGAAGGCGTATTATACATGAGGAATTACGGTATATATATATATATATATATATATATATATATATATATATATATATATATATTGGAAAACGATATTTATTTCATATGTGAAGAACAATTTTAGGAAGATCTATGACAAAGTGGAAAAAAACTTCATGTGAAGCGTTTCATCTTTTAGACCTTTACCTGCCTATGTGGACATTTTTAAATTTAAACTTCTCAGCGTCTTGCCTCTCTCCTTAGTGCGCATGTTTAGTCGCCTCAAACACACCACTTAAATTACTCTTATTCACAATTTTCTGCTCAAATTGACATCCATTAAATTCCTAAGTTTTCCCT
>OZ010607.1:75269942-75307442 GCA_963932145.1 Acanthosepion lycidas | reverse complement strand
TCGACTAGTTTCGACCAAAATGGCCATCATCGGGAGGAGAAATATTTCTGCTTGCTGCACTACAGTGAACTACAGAAATGAATGTCTTGATGGAGAAAATGGACTTTTGTCTGTAGTTTTCATTTGTTTTTTTATTTTTTTATCTTTTTAACATGAATCTTTTAACATTCCTTGTGTTGGTCAAACAGTCTCTTTTAAGTTGTTATTTGAGATAAGAGCTGGATAGATACATGCTGCTATGAATTCTCTGGTCAGTTTGATAGTTTTATTGAACTTGGTGAGGGGATGTGTCTCTGTTTAGTGTTTGTGTGTGTGTTATTTGGTTCTTAGGGAGTGAGTGAGTATGATATGTGTAAGCGTGTGTATTGCTGTGGGTGTGTGTTATCATTTGGCTCATTAGGGAGTGAGTGAGTATGATGTGAGTAAGTGTGTATATTCGTGTGGGTGAGTGTATAAGTGTGAGGCCTCCACACCTCCGTAAGCATGTCTGTCTTGTGTGGGTGAGAAATGTGGGTAGGTTTTGATTTGTTGAGTTATATATTCGTACTACTATCTATATATTGTTAAATTTATGGTTTAGCCCGGCTGGATATTTTGTTTTAGACGCTGTATCCACTTATTATATATGTATATTTTAAATATATATATAAAAAACATGTGGTTGGTTTTAATCAAATCATACGTGCAAGTGTCTGGCTGTCGGTTCCTAGGAACTGAGCTGCTTGACCCTCATGCGTCGAAAAAACGACGGGAAAGTCCAGTATATATATATATATATATATATATATATATATATATATATATATATATATATATATGCTGACGCGTTTCGTCTTCCGACTTTTTCAAGGCAAAAATGAAATCGATATGTTCTTGTTGTTATAGTTAACAATAACAACAATTAACTATAACAACAAGAACATTTCGATTTCAATTTTGCCTTGAAAAAGTCGGAAGACGAAACGCGTCGGCAAAATCTAAGATCTTTTTTCCAATTGTCATTTTATACCAATCTGTCTTGTCCACAGAATTGATCTGGGAATTTAACTATATATATATATATATATATATATATATATATATATATATATATATATATATATATATACTCAAATATAGGATTGGTGTATACGGAATATAACCAAAAAATACTATTCTTAAAAAAGTGCTCAATACAGAGCAATAGAGCAAACATAATTTATTCGAAAATGATAACATTATACAAAAATAGCCATTTTATTTCAACACTTCTGGTGTCTTATCAAGTGATGGTTTAGAATGTAAAATAAAGAGTTTTTTCTACATTCAACGCCATAACTTGATAAGGCAGCAGAAGTGAGGAAACAAAATGACTATTTTTTAGTGATTTTATAACATATTTATATATATATATATATATAATTAAGCCCACTACGGTAGAAAGGTGACGTGTTTATTTGCGACTTCCTTGGATTAGAGCTGAACGTGAAAATCTCTCCAGGCAAATTTCGGCTAGTGTTATTAATTTTCGGCTGAGGTTTGTGTCGGGTTCAATCCTAGGCAGATCCTCCCATCTATTCGTTAGTATGTTCTCCTCCCTCCTCATCAACTTAATTCTGCTATATATAATATATATATATATATATATATATATATATATATATATATATATATATATATATATATATATAAATACATTTGTGATTGTCGAGTCAGCTACATAAGGAGGACTACACAGCGACTAGATCTGAGGATAAAACAACACGTGCCAGGTTGTTTCAAATGAACTAATCCCGAATACCTACGGATCCTCAATTTGTGAGCACCTTTTAAAGAACAGTAAGTGTGCGGCTGAATTCAGTTTTGACTGGTTTACTGTTTTGTCACACTCTTTATTTCATTTTAAAGTACTAGTTATATCAAGTCTCGAAAACCGTCTCTCTGTAAACAGCGTGGTTGTTTGCTGGGGCTTGCTGCGACTAGTCTCTAGTACTACCAATCTTTTTTTCTCCTTTCTTCTCTGTCCTCTCATCAATCATTCGCTAATTTAGATTTATTATATTTTTATTCTCTTTCTCCCGATTAAAAACTTAGAACAGCGGGAGCGTAACCGGTTAGTTTTCCTCTTTCATTATTTTTTTAAACATCAGTAATTTTTTTTTTAATTATACCAGATAACATTCAGCTTAATTTTATAAAAGCAATATATATATATATATATATATATATATTTGGTTGGATTGATGTGAGTTTGTGACCCTGGGTTTCACGCTATCGTCAGACAAATTGATTAATTATATATATATGATGTGGCTGCCAAAGCTGAGCCCACAGAAGTAAAACACGGAACACGAATTAGATGTAAGAAAGATATATTAACAACAGGTTACAGAGATAGTGTAAGCGGAGCTTACGATAAGTTAGTGTCCAACACTGGTAGTCGTACGAGACTCTCTGTGTCACTCTCTATCACTCTCCTGTAGAGTGCTATGTCGCCTACTTAATATAGGCCTGGAAGAGTCTATTGTGTAGATAGTTTCTGGTCTCACAATAATATATATAGTTAAACAAGGATTTGATTATACAAAATTCGATTATCGCCTTGAATAGGAGTGATGTAATCAACTTAATACGCTAAAAGGGGAGAAAATATCTTGGAAACCTTTCAGTGAACACTTCATCAGAGAAATATGTCGTTGACAAAACAATTATTATCTTTTAACAGGAACAACGAAATACAATTTTCAGAGATCATCTAGCGAATCGAATGATTAAAATATAGAATCGTCTAAATTTAATTTTGTCAATCAATTCCATTTGTAAAATTAAAAACGAATAAAATTAATAAACAAACGATGAAAAGCATAAGAAATAAGTCAAGACCGAAGGAAAATCTTTCTTAAGATATTTTCCACCTCACCTTATTTAAAATTCAAATGTTTACATGGTATTTACTTGATGCCCCACTGAGCCAGGTTGTGACACAAGGTCCTTTGTTAACGTGGGGAGCCGAGTGAAGACACTCGGGCCCCTGGTCTTAGCTGGTCATAGTTTGTCCAAGCTGTTCCGATCTGGTTTAAGATAGTCTTAGCTGGTCCAAGCTGTGATACTACCAGTGCAGGGACGGATCCCTGTGAGGGTATTTAGTCACCCCCCACCCACGAGGGCATACATATAGCAATAGGTACCCACCACCCCAGAAATATGGTACTTGGTGGTAAATGAAGTTCCATCGGATATATGCAGAAAAGCATATTCCAACAGCTGTATACCAACAAATATACACACAAAGCAAGCAGAAATATACCAGTCAAAGCAAATATTTCTATAAAATCTGGTATTTTTTAAAAAAGAAGCATCAAAATATAGCACAATTCCAAAAATTTTTCCTGGGTGAGTTATTTTTATTCATATCATGTTTGTTTACTTCTATGACTTTTAGTTTCAAATCTAAATGTGATACAGCGAAGCAGTCTGTCTGTGGATGACTATTTATGCTCTCGAAATAACTCGACTGAGCACTCAGAGAGGAAGGGGTGATTTTATAAACAGGGGTTTCTGCTGCTAATGCAATGCTCTTCAAATAGAATCGTGTTCTCCTAGCCACTGTCGTCTTTCGTATAGTAAAAACGTTAATTTTCCTTTTCTCTCTGTCGTGTGACAATGAGTTGGGCTTAGAATCCTCTGACTGATGCCAAATCGGTCGGGTTTCGATCCCGGCTTGAAGCAATCGGATATCTAGCCACACTGATGAGCTGTGATACAGCGAAACAGCCTGTCTGTGGACGACTATATATATATATATATATATATATATATATATATATATATATATATATAAGAAATCTTAAAAGTAATGGGATTGGGTGTACTGTGTGCGCTGTGGACGAAAGTGGGATAATCGGATTGCGTTATCAACTAACATGATATATTGGGAGTTTAGAACTGCAATTTTATTGTTTGCAACCCTTGCATTTTTTCACAGAATTATGGTAGGAAAAATCATGGCTACTTCACCTCAACAGTGCATCTGGTCACAGCATTCTGAGTAACCAGCAGTTCCTTGCCAAGCAGAAGGACATCGCCGTACAGGAACAACGTCCCTAGTCATCTGATCTTTTTTCTTTTCCCCAAGCTCAAAGGCGGTCGTTTTGAAGGCGCGGAGGGCATCAAGAGGACCGTAACGATTGACCTGAGGGTGATTCTAGAAAAATCCTTTCAGCAGTGCAGAGAAGAATGGAAAAGAAAATTTGACTCGATGGAAGATCACTTTAAAAAAAAGAAACTCTGTAGGTTGTTGTTTGGACTTGAAATAAATAGTTTGTGACACCAGTGGCGTTATTTTTCATATATATATATATATATATATATATATATATATATATATATATATATATATATATTTTAAGACATTTTTATGTTTATACATTCTTTATAGATACAAATATTTAAGTAAATGCTCTGTTTATAATACACAGTATATATATATATATATATATATATATATATATATATATATATATATATATATATATATATATATATATATGTGTGTGTGTGTGTGTGTGTGTGTGTGTAAGACCGACTTTGCATTTCCCAACTCCAATCGATAGTGGAAATAATCGATTTTTTCATGCTTTTACGGCAGTTTTCATGTAGTTTGCGGCCATTTTCTACTGGCCCAAGTGAGAATGTTAACTAACATGCTAGCATGCAAAAATAATCGATAGCTGCATTCGTCACAAGTGGGAAAAATTTTAATCTGCATGGCACTTTACTCCAATTGGCTCATTCGCTTGCTTAAACTCAACGTTGATTCTGATTCCGCAGAACTGGGTTGGGTGTGAAAAGTATTTGTTGTTAACATTCTTTTTTCATTCGGTTTTTCCAGTTACAAGTCCTTTTTTAAAGCTGATCGTTTTGTGTTCATTTGGTTTAGTTCTTTTTTCGTAACAGACTTAATGTTTAGTATAGAAAAAAATTCGCAGTGTGAGATAGGCAAGAAGTAATGCATGTAGCAAAATCAGCACGGCAAAGGGCACTCATTTAAAGGCAAGGAAGGGCAAAAATATTTTAAGTCAAGTGATAGCGATTGCTGTATGAGTCGTACGATTTTTGAATCAAGCACGGGCAATGCCGGGCCACATGCTGCTAGTATATAATAAAAAAGCTTAAACCCTAATATTCCATGGTCATAATTTATTCCATTGAAATCGTAAATACGATCCAATTCATCAGACCGACAAATTCAAAAAGAAAACAGAAAAAACAACTCCGGGATTAAAAAATAAAATTTAGTGAGAGTTGAGTTCTACTTAGATTCTATCCTCTTGGAATTATTTTTTATACAAATATATATGTATATATGTATGTATATATATTTATGTATTTTAGATATATGATTGCATATGTATGTGTATATTTACCACTAATATTATATATATATATATATATATATATATATATATATATATATATATATATATATATATATATATATATATATATATTCAAGAAGATAGAATCCAGGTAGAACTCAACAGGTCGTAATTACGATTCCAATATAATAAATTATAACCATGGAATATTAGTGTTTGAGTTTTTTATAATATATATATATATATATATATATATATATATATATATATATATATATATATATAAATTGCTTCGAAAATAAATGCTTTTCTTTATTTTTCAATATCTATCAGTCTGTTATATGATTTATAGTCCCAATCGATCATTTCCATCTCTAGGGCCATCAGAATCGACTTCTTACAGTAGAAAGTTAATTGTTTGTGTGATTTACACGTATTGGAATTAATTTGGCCCATCAGTTGCATAGGCACGTATCTGAAATTTAGATTGACTGCGAATATTTTTAGCTTTTGTGAAAAAATGTTTTTTTATTATCTTTTTTAATTATATTTGTTGGGTGGGGGGTGGTTGTCAGGTAAATTTTTATGATGTTTATTTGATGATTTTCATCTTTTTTCAAGAGCTTCGACATTTCCTTAGCAACACTTAAAAATACATTTAAAATAGATCAATTTTCTAAGACTCGTTTTTAAAACTCATCACTTCTCGCCATTACTCTTGTGATAATGTTATGGCATTTAAAAAATTGCTTCCTGTTTCAATAAATGATAAGTACACACACACACACATATATATGTGTGTGTAAACGTGGCATAAAATTTGTTACTAATACATCTCAAACAATGAAAAACTTTGTCAATACTAAATAAAACAATAAGATAAAACTTGAAGTGGGGAATTTACTCTATCGCCTGTAATAATTGTCACAAAAATACAAGAAAAAGATAAAAGATTATATAAACACAAAGGGATCATTTTACAAAATTATACGTTGGCTGGTCATCGTAAGGTGATTGGCCATACTATTTATATAAAAATGCTACTCTGATCAAAGGAAAAAAACATTCCTTTAGACGAAAATGACAAGAGAGTGCCTTGATCCCAAGGTCATCGACCATAAATTTGCATTACAATATTTTCCTATTCCTGGAAGACATTTTATTAACACAGTGTGGGAGATCTACTAACAAAATGATGGAAACAAAAACAAAAGTAATGCAAATGAAATAGGTAAGATTAAAAAAATATTCCCGGCATCCTTAATTCGTGCGCATGCGCAGTCCAATAAAGTCCTAAAGGACGTAACGCGTCACAAGCTTTTTCCATACATTTTCCCCAATATATATATATATATATATATATATATATATATATATATTGTCATCCACAGTCTGTTTCGCTGTATCGCTGCTCATCAGTGTGGCTAGACATCATCCGATTGCCTCAAGCCAGGATTGAAACCCTACTGATTTGGCACCAATATATATATATATAAATATATATACTTGACTCTCCTGTCGAATTCGACGTATGAAGGTCAAGCAAATTATTTCCTAGGAACCGACCAGTCGACATCAGCACATGGGATTTGATTATAGGGGTGAAGGTTTTGTGCAAAACCTGAACAAAACCTTTGAAGCGCCGAATACAGAGACCTGATGCACTACATACCCCAAACGACTCTCCGCAGGGTTTGAATTCAGAGTTGTGTTTCTCCTAGTCCAGTTGCCATCCAAGGCTATAGAATCCAGTCTGCCCTGCTATTTACCCATAGCTGGAAGAAGAAGAAGGTTAATACCTTTCCTAAGGCTATTAGCACGTACGTGAATTTAATGGATTTGACTGGAATTCGAATTCGGCTCTCCGATTCCACAATCCAAGCCCCTATTCATTACTACACCGTGCTTCATATATATATATATATATATATATATATATATATATATATATATATATATATATATATATATATATGCGCGTGTGACCGAGTGGTTAGACCGTTCGCTTTCTGACCATGAGACCCGAATTTGTCAGGAAAGAGACTGCCTGATGTTATCGGAATGGATCGAGGTCGATCTCAGCGTACGTCAGCCTGAAAACTATACTACGGCTTGACCCAAGCCTTGTGAGTGAAATTAGGTAGACGGAACTTTTGAGGGCCCTTGATAGCTGTGCTAAACCAAAGCCACATGTCATCGTGACAAACCCAATAAATAAAAAAGTATATATGGTCCTCCTAACTCTATCACAACTACAATTTAGATGAACTTAGATAAACTCAACATAAAATTTGTTACTACTACATCTAAAAGAGGAGAAATACACTGAAAATAGTTTTAACCTTCTCCAATACCCTAATTATTTCATATACAGCCTGAAAGAAAAGGTTTGCGAATATTTAAAATGTTTTCAATTCAGAGTTGTCCTACGAGCGAGCGAGAGAATTTAGCTATGAAATATAAACAAACAATAAATTGCCTTTCCTCGATATCATGTTAAATCACACTGATAATGTTCGAAAACTCAGTGTCGATCCCAAATCAAGTAATAAAAATGATTTCGTAAATTTCTATTCTCCCCACCACAACAAAATAAAATCCGTAATAATTATCGGAGTCTATTTAAGAGCACAGAGACTTTGTAGGAGTATTTACAAGATAAGGTGAAATTAATTGAAAATATACTTAAGCGCCTCCAATACCCGAATAATATCATATTCAACGCAAAAAGAAAGGATCGTCAAGTACTTCAAAATAAAAGAATGATCCATTCACACAAACCTATAATGAAACGAAATATATTACTCTACCCACTCTATCAAAACTTCAACTGAAAAGAATTTATCCAAGTTTAAGATTTGTTACAACTACTTTTAAAACAGTAGACTTAATTAATACAAAACAAAGTAATAATAAGCTAAAACTTGAAATAGGAATTTATTCTATCACCGGTGATGACTGCCGCAATGAATACATAGGAGAAACCTCAAGGAATTTAAACAAAAGATTGTATGAGGACAAAACGGATATTTTATAAAACAACAGACACGTGCGTTAGTTGCTCACCGTAATGAACCTGACCATAATTTTGATTTAAAAAATGTTACATTAATTTAAAGAGAAATAAATTTATTAAAACGAAAATGTATGCAAAGTGTACTACTTTCTGAGTCTTCCACGGTAATTTGCGTCCAAGCACTTGCAACATTTCACCTTCTGTTGTCACAAAATTGGGTTATTAAAGAAAAGCGTTGTGAAACCGTATGAGATCGGCTGAGATGTGTGTCTAGACTCGACGGACGCCAGAAGTATTAACATTTTGAATTTAGCGTTCCTTTGGTGCATAAGTATAACTGATGTTTACGTTTATATCTCTTTTACAAGAATTAAATTATTTCACGCCAAACAAGGCAATAAAGCCACTAAGACGCAAACCGTTAATGGGTGCATGAGAATATAACGTAAAAAACTATTGAAGAGAGAGATAAAAGAAAAGGAATTAAGAAGGCAGAAGATAGCGATTGACATTGCATTTACATTCGATTCATCACTGACTATGCAGAGCTTTTCGCACACTAGTCTGCCGCTTCTTTCTGCGGTAGACCGTTTGTGAACCAAAGCTATAAGACCCTGTCCGCCCAGCTATTCAACCCATTGGTAGGTTGTAGGGGAGATGGTTTCATGCCTTTCCCGAGGGTATTTTCACGTAAGAGATTCGGCTTTCTAGTTTTTCATTCCCAGCGAGAAAGAGAAACAGTGGTCACGTTAGAAGTAAAGAGTTGAAGGAGATTTTAGCAGGAACCGGAAACCCAATCAAATCACATCGCCATGTTATAAAGAAGACGCCATTTTGTTAAAATCTTATTACAAATGTTTCATCTTTGTTTTTAAATATATTTTTTTCAAGTTATTATATTAATATGTTTTAATTCAATGTGGGGTGTCAGTTTATGTCTTATTTGCAATTGAAACCCTATTCTTTTTTTTTATCTACATTAATATTTTATATTAATCCTTTGAGATCTGTGTATCTGAACAATTTTAATCCTCCTGTCTGGTATGCAATGTTTCATGGTAGATATAAAAAATATCCACTGGGCCATGTCTCCCTGAGTACTTGATCCAAAGTGTTAAGACTTTAAGGGCTTACACTGAACTTGCTTTAGAATTTCGTTAGGGTCAACACCTTAGTTTTAATACATTATGCAAACCTTGCTTTACAAATTCGTGAGGATTAAGACCTTAGTTTCAAGGCTTACGCTGATTTTTCTTTAGAATTTCGTTAGGGTCAACACCTTAGTATATATTGCCTTATGTAAACCTTGCTTTACAAATTCGTGAGGGATAAGAATTTAGTTTTAAGGGCTTATGCTGAACTTGCTTTAGAATTTTTGAGGGTCAAATTAGAGTTTCCTTGATATTTAACTTAACGAAATTGTAATAGTAACGAAATATATCTTATAATAGACCCCGATTTTAAATATTTATATTTTTTTTAAATTTATTACGATGATTTCTTAACTGAGTTAAGTGTCATACGAGATCTAAACTTGGAAGATCATATCACTTTCGTTTCATCACTGACTATGCAGAGCTTTTCCCACAAACTTGCTATTTCTTTCTGCGGTAGACTGGTTGTGAACCAAAGGTATAAGACACTGTCCGTTCAGCTATACAACTCATAGGTGGGTTGTAGGGGAGATGGTTTCAAGCCTTTCCTGGGGATATTCGGCTTTCCGGTTTTTCCTTCCCAGCGAGAAAGAGAAACAGTGGTCAGGCGGATACGTTAGAAGTGAAGAGTTGAAGGAGATTTTAGCAAGAACCGGAAACCCAATCAAATCACATCGCCATGTTATAATGAAGACGCCATATTTTGTTAAAATGTTATTACAAATGTTTCATCTTAGTTTTTAAAGATAATTTTGTTTCAAATTGTTATATTAATATGTTTTAATTCAGTGGCGGGGGTCAGTTTATGTCCTGTTTTATGCCATTGAGGTTTTCTGTTCCAATAAAAGATCAATTATTCAAACTCAGAGAAAAAAGCGGCCAAATTTTAATGTCAGAGTTTCTACAAACGATAACATGATTCGGAGCCTAATCGCCCGGTTTTAAAGAACTGGATCAGTCGACGATCTTCCAGGAAGAGATCCTAAGCACACTGACGCAGCGATAGAAGGTGTACGACAGAATGTCCTTGAGGATCCTTCAGCTTCTTTCCATAAATATAGCACACCTTAAAACTATATATAGTCATCCACAGACGGGCTCTTTCGCTGTATCACAGTTCATTCAAGCCAGGATCGAAAACCGAATGATTTGGAAACTCTTACCTTTAGACCATCAGTTAACGCAGCAAAGAAAGGGAATTTTTAACACCTTATATACGAGATATAAGCAGTACAAGCTTCCAGAGGGTTCAATTCATAGCGAAGAGCTTTTAGCGTTAATAGCAGCAGCCGACAAATTCACTTTCTTCCAAATTGTCGGCACTGGAAAACAGAAGCTTTTGAGAAAGTTATAACTATTTTGTTTTCAATCTTTTTTTGTTTGTTTGTTTGTTTTTTTTGCAGTATATACAGCATCCATTGCAGATTAAAATGGTTACGTATGATATCCAGCAACGATAAAACTCATTGATTTTTTTGTTTTTTTTTATTCCACTGAAATATCAATTATTCAAACTCAGAGAAAATACCAGCAACATTTTAATGTCAGAGTCTCTCCTAGCCATAATATGATTCGGAGCCTAATCGCCCGGTTTGAAAGAACTAGATCAGTCGACGATATTCCGGGAAGAGGTCCTAAGCGCATTGACACAGCAATTGAAGCTGTACAGCAGAGTGTCCTTGAAGATCCATCAGCTTCTAACCGTTGTCTGTATGCTCAACTAAGCGTAGCCAGAACATCGCCTTAGAAGATTCTGGAACTGGATTTTAAAATGCTTCCATACAAGATTGAAATAGTCCAAACTTTACTACCCAAAGATACTTATGCGTTTGTAAATGTTATTTTTTGTTTTATATCATCCAGTCTTTCAGTTGCCACCATATATATATATATATATATTAAGAAATGGACAAAGTCCGACAATTTATTTATTAAAGACATTTTTATGTTTAACGTTCTTTTTATAGATACAAGTATTTAAGTAAATAGTCTGTTTATAATAAACAGTATTAAATAACATTTACCGGCCTGAATGTCCAAGAAATTTTCATAGAAAATTTTCGTCCTTTGACAGGATTCGAACCTGCATCCTATACGGAACCGTCATTTACGGTGACGTGCCTTAACCGACTCGGCCACAAAGGAGCGTTCGGTAGGCAAGGTCGAATTTACTGCTTATAAACTTCAATCTTCCATGAATCTCGTACATTCATAACTGCTCATGGCGTATCAAATGTAAACAAATGACGTCATACATTCAGAAATGGACAAAGTCCGACAATTTATTTATTAAAGACATTTTTATGTTTAACGTTCTTTTTATAGATACAAGTATTTAAGTATATATATATATATATATATATATATATATATATATATATATATATATATATATATATATATACCACCTATCTTGGTAGCAAAGTCAATTACAGTGGAACTTTAGATGATGAAATCAGGCATCGGATTGCTAAGGCTACCAGTGCTTTCGGAAAACTTCGCCATCGCTTGTGGAATGAGCTGGGTATTCGACTGGATACGAAAATTCGGGTTTTCAGAGCTGTTGTACTTGCCATCCTTTTGTATTGCTCAGAGTAATGGACTCCATACAGGTACCATATACGCCAGCTGGATGTTTTCCATAAAAGCTGTCTGGGCGCAAACTGTGGAGTTAAGCTTCAAGATAGGACATCTAACGTAGACCTGTTTAACAGGTGTAATATTGGAGGAATCGAGACTTTTATCATACAGTCTCAGTTACGGTGGACTGGTCATGTCTTGAGAATGGCTGATGACAGGATACCCAAGATCTTAATGTACAGCAAGTTAGATCAGGGCTACAGGAATGTAGGGCGCCCATGGCTAAGATACAAAGACAAGTTGAAAATCAACTTGTGAGCAGTCAATATATCACATAACACCCCTGAGCGCTTAACCTGAATCATCTTCAAGAAGCGAGAGCAAGATCTAAAAGGTCAACCAATCTAACAGTGATCTCATCTCATATATCCTCACTCTTGCTCCATATGTGACCTCCTCTGTAAATCACTAGCGGGTCTTAAATGCCACTTAAGATTATCGCACAAAATCTCATAACTGAATCAATTAAGCTGTCAGATCCTCATACGTCGAAACCGACGGGAAAGTCCATTATTATTACTATTATTATATATACTTACATATATATATTGTCGGCACTGAAAAGCTGAAGGGTTTGAGAAAGGTATAACTTGTTTATTTTCGATCTGTTTTATTTTATTGCAGGTTATTGCTTGAAGATTAAAATGGTTACGTATGATATCCAGCAACGAGTAAAACTCATTGAGTTTTTTTTTTATTCCAATGAAAGATCAGTTATTCAAACTGAGAGAAAATACCGGCAACATTTTAATGTCAGAATCTCTCCTAACAATTACATGATTCTGAACTTAATCACCTGGTTTTAAAGAACTGGATCAGTCAGCGATCTTCCAGGAAGAGGTCCTAAGCGCACTGAGAAGTTATTTTCGGTTTATACGATTCAGTCTTTTAGATGACACCCTATATTTTGGTTGTAGAATGAACCAGTTTCAGTTTCGGCCGGGCTAATATAAGTAATTATATATTCAAA
Source organism: Acanthosepion lycidas (assembly GCA_963932145.1). Lineage (NCBI taxonomy): Eukaryota > Metazoa > Mollusca > Cephalopoda > Sepiida > Sepiidae > Acanthosepion > Acanthosepion lycidas. The sequence continues at coordinate 75,294,305 of OZ010607.1, read as the reverse complement.
TCGTTCAGATCTAGGCCAGCAGGTATAAAATTATATGTGCATTAACACTGTATATTTGATCACATTGCGAATTTTGTAAATAGACATCTTGTAAAATATGCCGACTGACACGATTCAATGATCAAAGCGAGAATCATTTTATTTTACGTACTGTGGCAGATATATTCATTATCTGAATAATGTCCCTCCTTTCAAGATTATTATGGGTCATTCTCACTTGAAACTCCGTAAAATTTAGCCATATTTGATCTAAATGCAAGAGAATAAAAAACACGCGTTTTCAATAACTGGGGTAAAATGAAACTAGTAATAAAAAAAAGTAGATATGAATGGGTAGAAGATTATTTTACAGGGATTTGTGCAAAATAATCCTGTTATAATTGTACTTGTTTTCTCTTTATTCGTTCGCACGATCGTTACGTCTTGCCAGTACCTCATAGCTAATGGTCAATGCCTTTTTTATCACGTTGAAAGACATAAACGATACTTAATTCTGTGAAAAAAAGGAAGAAGTGTTTGATGTCTCCAGCTATAACCTCTTAAATAATGGACTGTTCCGTTTTGTTCGGGTGAAAATAAAAAAAGATATATACTTGGTTTCAGTGAGAACATTAAAGAAAGAAATACAGAATTGAAGACACGAATGTTTAAATTTAAATTATTTAAATTCTGTTTCAGTGACATGGAAAAAATAGTCAATTTCAAATATTTCGATTTGTACCCCCTTACTTCTGAAAATAACGAACAACATTCATATTTATGATCGTTATTGTAATGTTTTCTTACAGTTAAATCTTTAATGAGGCGATAGGGGAATTTCTACGAATATTTTAATGTCGTAGAACTTGCCATTAGCTTATTCAATCATTAACTGAAGAATTAAGATGCATCAGAAGTTTCAAATAGAAAACCATGAGATTTTCACAGGTTAAAACTAGTCTATATATATATATATATATATATATATATATATATATATATATATTCTTTTCATTTTTTATTTGGAAGTAAAGTCTGATGAGCCGCAGTCTTTTAAAAGGGCTGTGGTGAAATAATTTATTACATGGAACCTTAAAGTGGTCTGTTTTTATTTAATATATATATATATATATATATATATATATATATATATATTTGGTTGGATTGATGTGAGTTTGTGACCCTAGGTTTCACGCTTTTGCGATCGTCAGTCAATCGCAAAAGCGTGAAACCTAGGGTCACAAACTCACATCAATCCAACCAAATATGTTAGCTCTGATATTGAGCGCTTTCTAATAAGTACTGCGCATATAATATATAAATAATAATATATATAATATATTACGTATATATATATATATATATATATATATATATATATATATATATATATTTGTATTTAGGCAGCAATCTTTCTTTCATGCACATTTCATTGAATAAAACTGAAAAGGGTGCTTTGATTTAGTTTTTTATACAATTTCTCATGTGTTATTATATTTTTTTTTCTTTTCAGAGGATAAATTATATAAAACTGTCTAAATGTTTTCGTTCCGAGCGCTTTCGGCTATACATTTAGCCATTTTCAAGGTTGAAATATATTAACTCTTAACAAGAAATAGATTGTTGTATGTATTTATATAATTTTCATTTTTCAAAACACGGTCAAGATATTGTGTCCATGTTCATAGTTGATGTTATTGAGTGTTGTTTTTTTTTTTTTTTTATTAATAAGGCTTCCTTTATTTTTAGTCATTTTTTTTTGTATGTAGATGTAAATTTTGCACGCATATCTTTAAAGCATTAAACAATGTAAAACAAACACTTATCTATAACGGATTTACTAATCTGTTGTTGGATTTCCATATTACGTGTTTTCTGTCTAAGGTAGCTTATAGCAATGACGAGAATAGAAACATAAACAATAACATTAATCTTTTTAGTTTTGTTAAAGTTGTTAAGCTTAAATCTTTAACGATTCCATAGGGAATTTCTATGGATATTTTGTGGTCGTAGAACTCGCCATGAGCTTATTCAATCTTTAACTTAAGAATTAAGAGTCATCAGAAATTTCACGTAGAAAAACAGTGAAATGTTCACAGGTTAAAACTGTTGTGGTTTAAACAGGTAAGTATTTACTGAGAGCACTAAGAGGAAGTTCTACCCCTTGTCAAGTATGTAGGAGAAGGGAAGTTTCAAAGAGACTGCCTGAGTCAATAATCATTTTAAATAAATAAAAGGTGGTCTTTCAAACCGAGAATGTTGCTAGTCACGGGGGTCATACGGTGACAGAGAGAGTAAAAGTGTTTTCTTTTTTAAAATTAGGGATTTTTCTAATTTTGACAAAGTTTTAAAGAAATTTTCGCGAACTATGATTGGCCATGTCCTGAAGGGACGCGTCACGTAGAAAAAGAAGAAGAAGAAGGAGAAAAATGAAAAGAAGAAGAAAAAGAAAAGAAAAAGAACAAAAAGAAGAAGAAGAAGAAAAAGAAGAAAAAAAGAAGTAGAAGAAAAAGGAAGAAGAAAAGAAAGAAGAAGAAAAGAAAGAAGAAGAAAAAGAAGAAGAAAAGAAGAAGAAGGAGGATGAGTAAAAGAAGAAGAAAAAGAAGAAGAAGTAGAACAAAAAGAAGGAAAAAAGAAAATAAAGAAGAAGAAAAGAAAGAAGAAGAAGAAAAAGAAGAAGAAGAAAAGAAGGGGAGGAGTAAAAGAAAAAGAAGAAGAAAAAGAAGAAAATGAAAAAGAAGAAAAACAAAAAGAAGAACAAAAGAAGAAAATGAAAAAGAAGAAGACAAAGAAGAAAAGAAGAAGAAAGAGGAGGAGTAAAAAACGAAGAAAAAGAAGAAGAAAAGAAAGAAAAGAAAGAAGGAGAAGAAGAAGAAAAGAAGAAGAAGGAGGAGGAGTAAAAGACGAAGAAAAAGAAGAAAAAAGAAGAAAATGAAAAAGAAGAAGGATGAGTAAAAGAAGAAGTAGAAAAATAATAAGAAGAAAAGAACAAAAACAAAAAGAAGAAAAAAGAAGAAAAAGAAGAAGAGAAGAAAGAAGAAGAAAAAAAAGGAGGAGAAAGGAAGGAGGAGGTGGAGTAAAAGAAGAAGAAGAAGAAGAAAAACAAGAAAAAGTGGAAAATGAAAAAGAAGAAAAACAAAAAAAAGAAAAAAAAGAAGAAAATGAAAAAGAGGAAAAAAGAAGAAAAGAAAAAGGAGGAGGAGTAAAAGAAGAAGAAAAAGAAGAAGAAAAAGAAGAAAAATGAAAAAGAAGAAGGAAAAAAAGAAGAAAAAAGTAGAAGAAAAAGAAGAAGAAGATATACAAATATGGCTAAAAGAAATGAACTTAAGATCAAGTGTTCATCAAATGGGGCCCCTTCCTTCGGGAAGGAACGCAAAAAGCTAATTTGCGAGAAATGACAATAAAAAGACAATGCCGATTGTCAATCGTTCCGCCATTGCAAAAACTTCGGACCAAACCTTCCTCCTTCGATTGTTGTGGACGAATCTGCCTGTCAGCATTGGACTGATCATCCACTTGCATGCTTCTTGCAGACGGGGACAGTCTGTTCCCGAGGCTCTTTATTTACGAAGTCATATATATTATGTTGGTACAAAAACAATGTCGTTTTCTCACATAGTAACATATCTTAGAAAACGACATTATTTTTGCACCAGCCTAATATAAAAAATGTAATGCAATCATGGAAATAATTTTCACATTGAAATAAAAAAAAAGAAGAAGAAAGGCAAAAGTATTTTCTATCAAATCCTTTTTCATACTTTTAGTTCGCTTACCTTCGTAGATGCATCACATGTAGTGCGGCTGTAGTAGCAATCGGTGTAGCTAGGGTAAGAGAGTCTGACGTAGCCCACACCTCTTCAGGGTGATTCCTTCGTAATGATTAATACACTGTTTATATCTATTTATGGGCGAGGGCAGTAGAAGGAAGAATGTGTGTGGAGGGGGTGTCAATTTGAATGATGCTTGGAGGCAAGTTACCACCATATCATAAGTATGGACTGTGTGAAGCACATGACTGCTATACAGAATCATTTTCATGACTGCTATATTTGACGTCATATATTTTTAGCCAATTGTCACTTTGATAGCGGGCTCTATTGTCTCAAATAATAATATTAATAATAATAATAATAATAATAATAATAAACAAAATGATTAACGTAATTCTTGCAATGTTTACCAACGCTTACAGCATAGCAGTATTTAAGAAAAGTAAAAGACACAATGTTTCGACAGTATGTCTGCCTTCTTCAAGTTCTGCTTAAAAATTGTATATAAGTATAAAAATATAAAAAAACAAAAATGTTTCAGTCTTTGTACAAATGTCGCTTGTCTTTAAAAAAACGGTTGTACTGGCAGGAAACCGATTTGAGAAAAAAGTACACAGTAAGATAGATAGATAGATAGATAGATAGATAGATAGATAGATAGATAGATATGAATAAACTGAGATAGATAGATACATAGACAAATACACAGACAGATACACATGAACGCTTCTAAAATACTGTGTTGGTCTAAGCATTTAATTGGAGTGAACCTGTCTGTTTGCTTGAGTAATGTCGTTGCTAATATATATATATATATATATATATATATATATATATATATATGTTAAGGTAAATAAAACATTGTTTTACTATAAAGCTATTCGGCGACCTGCAGTCAAATCATATCGGATCAGATGTTGGTTTCTCCTGCCAAGGAGGTCACAGGCTGTAAGCCTGTCAGAAGATACATTTGCTTTTTTTTTTAATTTTCTTAACTGTGCCGTATAACATATGAAATAAATTCTACTCAAAACAAATGTATCTACTAAAAATTACGTTTGATGTAATAAACATATATAATATAAACATATATATATATATATATATATATATATATATATATATATATATATATATATGTGTGTGTGTGTTTATATTATATATATATATATATATATATATATATATATGTGTGTGTGTGTGTGTGTGTGTGTGTGTGTGTGTGTCAAGATTGAAGTCAACACCTAGAGGCGACAGGGTGTTTCATGCTAGACGCATTCGTCAGGCCACGAGTGTGGCTTTTATTCTCGGCTATTTATATATACGGGTCAGTGGTACATTGTTGGTATTCTATTTTGGCGGTTATTTTACCGGAAGTCGTTTATTTGTTTATTTATTTAGGTTATTTGTTTTATTTATTTTTATTTTTATTTCTTATCTTATATATTTATTTATTTATTTTTATTTTAATCGGTGTTTTTATTAACGTAGTAAAAATGTGTTTATATCGCTTATTTAATAGTTTCGTTAGGGTTCATTGATTTTGTTTTCATTTCGTATTTATTCTATTTCGTCTATTCTAACGGGTGTGTTTTGGTAATTTGTTTGGGTTCATTTATTTTACGTATGTTATTATCATTTTGTTTATTTATTTAATTATTCTATTTTATTTTTTATTAAATTTTTTCAGTTTCAGATTTTTTAAGTAACGTAGTAAAAATTTGTTTTCATGTCTGCATTTTGAGATGTGCTCGGATCGGTTATCTAATAATTTATTTTGGTCTGGAAAGGAAATGATAGTTACTTTATCCTCCAAGCAAAGTTTGCAAGATTGTTGCAGGCTGATGATCTTTTCCTTATTTTCCAAGATATTTTTAGTGTGATGTGCGTTTTGTTTTTTTGTGGCCTGACGTTTGCGTCTAGCATGAAACAGCCTCTAAGTGTTGACTTCAATGTCAACTTTTATATTTACACACGCTCTATCTCCGATATTGAGCAATTTATCCTATAAGTATAACTCACCTTAAGAGTATATTTCTTCATATATATTATATATATATATATATATATATATATATATATATATATATATATATATATAACTATGTAAATTGCACATAACATGCCAGTGCTAATAAAACAGTGCTCGATGTAGTATGAGAACTATTAATATATATATATATATATATATATATATATATATATATATATTATCCTTTGCCGATCGCAGGACTCAGAGCTCCATGCAAAACGCAATCTTCAGGTATTGAGTACGGACTGAGTGTTACGTAAAGTGAATTTTAAAAACTGAACTTCCTGGCCGGTAGGATTAAATTAAACTAGGAGTATTATATTACGAATATTCACCAAATCTGAAGCTTACAGTTCTCCCTGATTTTTTTTTTGGGGGGGTGTAATTATCTTAAGAAAGAGGATGACCTTTTTTCGGTGGGTTTCAAACCTGCTTCCGGTTCATAGATAGGGGAAAAATGTGTATCTTTGAATTTATGTCAAGAGTAAACCCACACACACACACGGGCTCGAGCGAGCATACACACAAATGACCCTTTAAAGAGAAATTTTTATGAAAACATATTTATAGCAATACTACCAACTATTAAAACACGTTTAAAAAAAACTACAGTGCTTTACTTTTTTTTCTACAGATCCATTATTCTTGAAACTAGCTTATCTCTTCCTAATGCATAAAAATCAATGAAGATATATACAAAACACCTACGAGATATGCTTGCATGAAAAATCAAACCAAAACAAAAATTTTCAAAACATCCTGCAGCGTCTCACTAACTTTTACACACTTTAGCGTCCAGAATGTTTCTTAAACTTATTTGAGTATTATTTCATACTTCTTTATACGTGACACGTATCTAAGACTAAGACATCATTGCATTAATCTGCGTCTCTTTGCTTTTTATCATTATTATAATCTCTATCTTGATCTCTGAAGAAGCTTTAATAAAGTAAAACATGTTTGATTGAGACGTGTTTCCGACTGGTTCTTTATCCTATCATTTTATCGTATTCCTATCCATAATCGAATAATATATATATGTGTGTGTGTGTGCGTGCGTGTGTGTGTTTGTTTGTTTGTTTAGGCAGCAAATTCTATTTTAGGCATGTCTGATTAAGAAAATTGCAAACATTATGTCTGCTTATTTTTAGCATAATCCGTTTATATTCACGAATATTTTTTCCGTGTATTACAATCAAATTATGCAAGAAATGCACTTTATCAGTTAAAAATACACACACACACACACACACACACACACACATATATATATATATATATATATATATATATAATCGAATTTACAAGGAGTATGGAATAATTAGAAAACTGAAACATTTCTCAGGAGCCAGGACAATACAGAGGAATCAGGAAGAGAGTAGATAGCGGTTGACATTTCATTAAGATTTTTGTTGATCAAAGTTCTCCGGAATGAATGGAACTGGGAGAGAGTTCCACAAGTGCTATAGAAGAAACTGCTAGCAGAGAACTTACGGTTACGTCTAACCAATCCACTTGTAAATTGATGCGACAATACTACCAATGTAGAACTGCGCGCAAATTCATAAAATCTGCGTTCGATAGCTAGTTGGTTCCTCCGAACATTTACCAAAAAATTGGCAGAGAGGAGAGAATTTACGGGGGTGGGAAAGTGAATGAATCCGAAACGCCAGGTCATAACCAATAATATTGCAGATTCCTCTTTGGATTTTATCAAGAATCTCTAAATATATAGCAGGAGCACCTGACCATGTGTGGCAGCTATATTCAAAGAATAGATGAATGGTAGACTATTAAATATGTAAGATAGATTCTGGAGAGAAACATTGCAGATTCCTCTTTGGATTTTATCAAGAATCTCTAAATATATAGCAGGAGCACCGGACCATATGTAGCAGCAATATTCAAAGCATAGATGAATGGTAGAGTTATAAATATGTAAGATAGATTCTGGAGAGAAACATTGCAGATTCCTCTTTGGATTTTATCAAGAATCTCTAAATATATAGCAGGAGCACCAGACCATATGAGGCAGCAATATTGAAAGCATGGATCAATGGTAGACTTATAAATATGTAAGATAGTTTCTGGAGAGAAACATTGCAGATTCCTCTTTAGATTTTATCTAGAATCTCTAAATATATAGCAGGAGCACCGGACCATATGTGGCAGCAATATTCAAAGCATGGATGAATGGTAGACTTATGAATATGTAAGATAGATTCTAGAGAGGAACATTGCAGATTTCTCTTTGGATTTTATCAAGAATCTCTAACTATATAACAGGATCACCTCACCAGATTTGGCAACAATATTCGAAGCATGGATGAATGGTAGACTTATAAATATGTAATATTCTGGAGAGAAAAATTATCTAAGAAGGAATATGGTCCAAGCTTTCGTCTTTCTTAAGATTGGACAATATTTTCCGTATATATCCCCATGAAATATTATTTTGTTACCTTCTTCGTAGAGTGGCTCTTGGGCCTTGAACATCAGTTTTAAAAAAAGAAATAATTAGAACCTATTTTTTAAATTTGGGGCTTCCTCATCACTAAAAAATTCATTAAAGAGTTGTACTTGATTTTGTCACGGTGGAGTAATGGATAGCGGCTTGGAATCAGGGAGCCGAGTTCGGATTTCAGTCTAATCTATTACTTTCACTTACGTGCTAATACCCTTGGGAATGGTATGAATCCAATTATTCTCCCCCCAGCTATGGGTAAATAGCAGAGTTAACCAGTTTCTTTTGCCTTGCATGGCAACTGGTCTAACGCAGAAAGAAATGGCAACCTACTGCGTCAGTCATGTACCGAAAGATACATGACCGCTTAAGCGTTTATCATGGCACATAAGTGACTGATTTTGTTTTAAAATATTTTAGGTCTGTTTATTAAATTTGTAAGGTACTTTTTGTGATAAAATATGTCTACCATTCTGATTACTATGTAGATTATTGACCACTTCAGAAAATCAGCTACTTACAGTTCTTTGATAGTTTCTGCTTATAAAAATTAGTCATCCATTTTTATGGCCTTGTACCAGATTAGTTCAAAAAAGAGTAAATATGTACATAATTTATTGTTGAGCCCGACACATTTTTGCCGTTGTGGAAGCCAATTTAAAATATGCAATATTTGCGACCATGTTTTTTTTTTCTTTTTCTATTTTTTTTTCTTTAAACGAAAACTTAAAACAAAAGTCGAACAATAAATGGCATGTCAAATTCAGCAGAAATTTGCAAGCAGAACTGAAGCGTTTATTGATGGAAATGGGTTGACAGCCATCGTGATTGATAAGGGAAAAAAAGACATTTGACTTTATTGTAAGCTACAGTAAACACACACTGAAATAGCTCAGAAACAACAGGCTATATCAAGGGAGAAGAAGAAGAAGAAAAAAAATCCCCAACAACTAAATCTCTTTTATAAGTTAATAAAGATGGACGTTATGGCCTTTTGGTGGTGTCTCCAAAGAGATTAAAGAAAACTGGAACAAGTATTAGAAATTTGGGCAACTGGGTGAGGGTAAGTGTGTTGTCTACATCATGTGACTGAAGGCAAGTTCTTGAGATTCGAATAGATATGCTGTCAGTAGAGTTCAAAATTATAATACGATAGACAAGATCAATGCATGAAATGACAGGGAAGTATCTTAGAGATGCTGACAAAACACTGAAGGAATCAGAAGTCATAGAAAGAGGTAAAACTATTCTGAAAACAACATTAATAAAATCATCAAAAATACAAAGTTAAAGAACTGGAATTTTATTCAAATTTGCTTTGTAAACCTAGCGAGAGCTTCTATACAGTGGTGGCGGGAATGCTTAAGATATTACCCAGTAGTGACATTCATATACGGAGAACTGTGCAAAGGGCTTACGTTCAACCATGTAGAAAAATAGTGATATGAAGAGAAGACTTGAAGCAACAGAAATCTGTATCTATCTATATCTCTGAGATGAGGTATTATGATTATTTACATTACTTACATTATTCGGACTGTTATCCTCATCTTCATTGCCATATTCACAAGGACACATTGCCCAGTGGATAAAGACGTTGGTTAGATCCAGTGACTAGCTTCTAGTGATATAATGCCTGTCTATATCTCTGAGATGAGGTATTATGATTATTTACATTATTCACATTATTCGGACTGTTATCCTCATCTTCATTGCCATATTCACAAGGACACATGGCCCAGTGGACAAAGACGTTGATTAGATCCAGTGACTAGCTTCTAGTGATATAATGGTTGTCTATATCTCTGAGATGAGGTATTATGATTATTTACATTATTTACATTATTCGGACTGTTATCCTCATCTTCATTGCCATATTCACAAGGACACATGGCCCACTAGATAAAGACGTTGGTTAGATCCAGTCACTTGCTTCTAGTGATATAATGGCTGTCTATATCTCTGAGATTATGATTACTTACATTATTTACATTATTCAGACTGTTATCCTCATCTTCACTGCCATATTCACAACGTTTCAACCGCTGTACGCTCCGGTCTTCCTCAGTTACTGAATAGTTGGAGAGAGTTTAGGAGAAATAACAGAAAAACGTTTCCGGAATTTATGGAAACTGAATCAGGCTCAAATGTGCAACTGTTTTGCGCCCTCAGTAGTTGCGTCATTTATATTTTGATGAATATTTAATGTTTAAGATCACTCATATCATGTCACAAACTTTTAATGTTTGCATAATTGTAAAAACGCTTGATTCCATTGGTGAATTAAAAAGAATAAAAACTTGTAATTCCAACGGATAATTTATTGTTAAAAACAGATATATTTCTGAAATCTTTTGCAATCCTTGATCACTCTTAAGAGATAAATGAAACAGTGAAATAAATGAATTGAAATAAAGGGTGTTCCAATAACTTGGACTGATTTTTAATGAGAATCAAGTTTAAGCGTCTAATTTTTTTTTTCTTTTTCTTTTTCTTTCAGATTTAACAACTTAAGTCTTTGGCAATTTCAACCATGGAAAGATTAACAATCAAACAACGTGTTAAAGTTATCGAAGCCTATTACGAAAATGGACGTTCAAACAGAATTTGAATGAGAAGTTCTCAGGTCGCATCATCTCTCGAAACAGCAAAGTCAATTGGCTCCCAGGATCGTGCGACTTGACGCTTTTAGATTTCTTCCTTTGGGGTCATCTCAAAAGTAAGGTCTATTCCAACAAGCCAACAATTCAACAGTTGAATGATGAGATAATAAGTCATATTGGTGAGATCGACGAGCAACTATGCAGAGACGTCATCAAAAATTTTGACCATCGTGTGGATGTGTGCCGCCGAAGCCTTGGCGGACATTTGGACGATATTATTTTTCACACATAATTGCCATGACTTAAATAATATGATTCAATAGAGAAAGAAATAAATTTTTGAACATTAACACTGATTTATTTACTGCTGACTTTGATCCGTCTTAATGAAACACCCTTTATATAAAGTTTTAATATTATTTGTTTTATTTTATTTATGATATTCATTATTATTATTATTCTATATTTTTACTTTTATTTATTAATAATAATGTCCCTACAAATATTTTAGATGGGGCATTTGAAAACCCCCACAGTACTAATACAGTAACAATGTCTGACAGTACTAATGGAGGTTTAAAAATAATTCGGCTTTTTATATATTATTCCAAAACAAACAATAAATAACATGAAGGAAAGATTTGTTGTATTTTGGGGACATATTTCATTTAACTGTTTCTAAGTAAAAGCCATTGCCTTTTCAAGTGTTCTCAGAATAAAGTTTCAAAGTGCTATTGTTAAAATACTCCATATTCTATTTACAGTGTAATAATTTAATTGTACAGTTTTTTTGTTTTTTTTTTTCTGTTTAGAATTTTCTTTCCTATTTGTTACTGATTACATCTTAAACTCTCTGCTTATTAGAATTTAAAAGTTTTTGAAGAAGTTTTTGAATTCACTTAATTTTTTTAATAGCTTCATCTTGAGCAAGGCAATAAAGCTACTAAGACACAAGGGGGTTACTGAGTGTGAGAAAATATGTGAAAAAAAAAACACTATTAACTTTGCATTAGTCACCTTGGATTTTTGGACAGTCCAGTCGGGTGTTTAGACATATCAATACAAAAATCCTTATAAGTGTTACAATTAAATTATATAACATATTGTCACACTGATAAAAAAACACAACTGACAATCTCCGTTACAATATACATTAAATCAAAACTTGAACTGAAGATATAATTATTCATTGAAATGAAAATTATAAATTTGTTGCATAAACATGTGTTGAAAATTGTAAATAAAACCAATGCAATAATTGAGAAAAGTTTTATTCATTATTACGTCATTATTTTTGCACCAACCTATTATTATTATTATATATTTTTACTTTTATTTTTTAATGATAATAATACTCTACATTCTATTTATAGTGGAGCAGAAGTATTCTAGTGTTCAGAGGAATAAAACGTATGTAGAAATAAAATTAAAAGCATGTTAAATTGTAAATTAAAGTCATATAATTTTATTTATTTTTGTGTATTGATGTGTGTGTGTGTGTGTGTATTTTTGATTACAAGTTTTTTTAAGGTGGCATGTAATAAAAGGAAGGACTCACTTCGTATTATAACAAGCAATGTCACGAAGAGAAGAGCTGAATGTTTTGACTTTCCAACGATCCTTAGCGAAGAGACTCGAGTTCGACATCTTTTGGCGCGAAGTCCGTTTTCAGGGAGGCAATATTTCTGTTGCATTCTGGGAGAACTCATTTTATTTTTTTGGTTTATTTTAAGCAAAGTTTTAATGTTATTTATTTTATTTTATTTTATTTATAATATTCATTATTATTATTTTATATTTTTACTTAGTAATAGTAATATCCTTAAAAATGTATGGCATCTTCGATGATCTTTTTTTTTTTTTTAGACCTGCGCTAGTTAGACTAAACTATTTTTATTCTATATTAGATTATCATCAGAGAAATTAACATCAAGGCCCTTACGAACATAGCTCTAGGGTTTTTCATATTCAATACGATTCGGTTCAAATTCTCTTTTATCATTGTCTACTTTTTCCTCCAGGATGGTAAATGGAGACTTTAGTTTTATTAGTCATTTTAAAAGATGGATTTCTGAAAATGGATTACTAACAGTTCGTTCGCTGTTTTTTTTTTCTTCCTACAGTTCCAAAGTTTGAGGCACACCTGGTATTTTTTTTTTTTAAATGGTCCCCAAAATAGTTCTTTTGTAATTTAAATAAGAGTAAATTATTATACATGGTTAAAAAAAAAAAGTGAGACATGATATTTTATTAGAAATTTTATTAAGACAAAAAGAAAAAAAAGCATTTTATAATTAATTTTTGCTCTCGTCAAAATATCCTCCTTTAGCCTTGATTACTGCAGCACAAAATTTTGAAACTAAACTCAATATTTAAACTAGTTTCTTTAAAAATGGATAAGAAATTCGGAAAAAAAAATTTCGTGTCGTTATTTATCATGTCAAACTCCTTCTTTTTAATTTAAACAGTTCCAAAATGGATCTTCCTATTGGTAGATTAAGGCGATCGTTTTCAGGCTAATCGGTAAACCCAACTCGCTAAATGCCATAGAGAAGGAATCCACAATATGTTGCATGTTATTCTCAGACGAAGATCACAATCGCTAACGCATTAGTGTAGACAATAAGCTTTCGCACCAGGCCGTCTTATATTCAAAATCTTAACCGTTGTTCGCTATTTGATGTGAGAATCCTTCAAAGGCTATCAGGAAGACCACGGTAAAGTACAATGTGGAGTCGGCGATATTTCTTTCCTTTTCACAATTCGCAACCAAATTTCGATCAGAGAGCTTACCACCTCCGTCGATATCTGCTTTTATTCCTTCATGGAAATCTCTAAGAACAGAAACAAACTTATCAGGGCATCTAAGCGTGTATCTGAGGCATTTCTATTCACATTATCAAAAGCCTTTGTTGAATCAATGACGACTTGACATAGGTCAACCTTTTACTCGAATATACATGCGTATTTATGCATAGGAAGAGATATACATAAATGATAACTGGCTACTCGTTTTTTAATACAACCGATCTAGCCAATCCCTGTTGCAGACACCAGCTCAGGTAAATTTGAATTTGCTCAACAGCTAAAGAACTCATCTGTAGTTTATACGGCGTCTATCCTAAGTGGTCAATAGTTACAGTTTCTGGGCGAGAATGCATAAACTACGCCCTTGTGCAAATTAATCGAAACAACCACTTTAGTTTCCTTTCTTTCACCATACGGTCACTTTTATACCCACTGGATTGATAGGTTGTATTCGATTTCTCCTTTTCCCTCGGATTAGGTCATGTACATTGGTGTGCAGTGACTTGAATCTATTTTCGGGGTGTATAATGAAATTTGTTTGGCCTTGAAAAATATTGCGTCATCCGTGATTGCATCAGATTTTTTCATCACGCCCAGACACTATTGTCTCGACTGTCGATTAGTTGTCCTACAGTCACTGTCTGCGATGAATGTTACTCCAAAGAAGCGTACGAAAGCTGTAACGCTGCACGAACACACTGGACATCCTTACCACTGAGCAAATCAAAATACTATAGAATGTACTGGAAACTCTCCTGATTTAAAACCAATCGAAAATCTGTGGTCACTCTGCAAGGAAAGACTTCGTGGAATGGCCTGACGAAGTACTAACATGTGCACTGAGTCATGTTTTACTGGGGAAAATGTAAATAATGCCGGAATTATTCGTTTTGTTTCAATTTATTTGCATAAGGGTTTAGCTTGATCAACAGTTTGAGAAAAGTCAGTACGCTCATATTCTCGGTCACGATGACTTGTGACTTCGTGCTCGTACAACCGCCGACGGCTTTGGAACTGTCCCCACTACCAAGTTTCACTCATCAGGCTTGGGCCAACCGGTGCAATGGTTTTCAGGCTCTTCCCAGCTGTGCTGTAAGCCGATGGGGTCGCCTCTTTCAGATAAATAGCATCGAAAAGTGACTTTCCTGATAAATCGACCTATTCGAACCTGGGTCTGTTGGCTCTCAAACTATTTGGTGTTTTGCTCATACATACATTAATACGGACATATTTTTATGTCGAATTTTTATACGGACCACCCAGTGAGGATCAGACTTAGTACTCAAACCTTACCATATGTTGATATGCAATTCATTTCGCTTTAAACATGGGTTCACTGATCCAGATATCTTTGACAACCGGCACCTATAGATAGATAGATAGATATCCAAGCATGTTCCTTATGTAATATGTATATATGCATATATATATACATATATATATATATATATATATAGAGAGAGAGAGAGACAGACAGACAGACAGACAGACAGACAAACAGATATTAACAGAATGAGAAAGATAGATACATATAAACAGAGATAGATAGATAAATAGATATCCAAGCATGTTCCTTATGCAATACATATATATATATATATATATATATATATATATATATATATATATATAAAGAGAGAGAGAGAGAGAGAGATTAACAGAATGTGATAGATACATATGAACAGAGATAGATAGATAGATAGATAGATAGATAATCCACGCAAGTTCGTTATGTAATATATATATATATATATATATATATAGAGAGAGAGAGAGAGAGAGATTAACAGAATGAGAGAGATAGATACATATGAACAGAGATAGATAGATATATAGATAGATAGATAGATAGATAATCCACGCATGTTCCTTATGTAATATATATATATATATATATATATATATATATATATATATATAGAGAGAGAGAGAGAGAGAGAGAGAGAGAAAGAAAGGGAGATATTAACAGAATGAGAAAGATAGATACATATGATTAGAGATAGATAGATAGATAGATAGATAGATATGAACAGACTGAGATAGATAGATAGATAGATAGATAGATAGATAGATAGATAGATAGATAGATAGATAGATATGAACAGACTGAGATAGAGACCTAGGGTCAGAAATGGCGTCATGACATTTTCAACTGTGCATTTTTGGGAAAATAACAAAAACAAAAACAATAATCAAAGCCCCAAAATCACGCACCTGTTACATAGATAAAGCCCTCTGTAAGGTGTGATCAGTAGATGTGAGTACAATTTGCTGTATTTCTTTTAAGTTTGGTCTACCAGGAATCCCTTCAATGAGTCTATCGGAGCCTTTTCCGATCAAACCGAGGACTCCAACTACAGATGGAATTGCTGATGTCCTCACGGGACACATTTTTGAGATTTTGATCTAAAGGTCCTTGTACTTTGATAGATTTTTGAAGATTTCAAAGTTATATTACAGTCTGCAGGGACTGCCATGTCAAATTATTATTATTATTATTATTATTATTATTATTATTATTATTATTATTATTATTATTATTATTATTTATATTTTATTATTATTATTATTTTTATTATTATTATTATTATTTTTATTATTATTATTTATTATTATTATTATTATTATTATTATTATTATTATTATTTGAACCTGTTCGTTTCTTTCACAAGTTTTCTCCAAATCTAAAGTAGAAACCTCAAAGTCTGCAAGTCAATAGTCTATGTTTCTTTGTGCAGTTGTTTATTTCCATAAATGACATTCCGAGCATCATCTTTTTTCTAATTATATGATGTCACTGGAATGTTTATAGTAGTTTAAATTGTTATTAAAACCTTTATGTTTATATAAACAAATAAATGATGTATACTTGAAATATATAAACAGATTAAAAGGAGAGGCTGAAAAAAATAAAATTACGTTGTTGGTGTTGTACATTGAACAAGAAACGAAAAAAACGTAAACTCCGTATAGCAGCAGCCTGGTCTCCTTACTTACAAATAAACTATACCATTGTTATAGAAGGACAAAGTATGTTTGTATATTAGTATTAAAGAATGTCTCCATTTAGCTTAACAGGGGAGTAACTTAATATTAATCAAGGGAAACTATGTTTCTGTTATTATTATTATTATTATCATTATTTCTTTATTTTGATAGGGTCATTTACCCAGTCGTTTACCTGACGTTCCAGGTAAATGATAATTTTGTTTCAGAAATTAGGATAATACCTTTCTAACACCAACTTCTGTATTTCACAAAAAAGATAAATTTTCAGGGATACTCTTATTCTTCTTCTTCTTCTTCTTCTTCTTCTTCTTCTTCTTCTTCTTCTTCTTCTTCTTCTTCTTCTCTTCCTTGTTCTTGTTTTTTTGTTGCTGTTGTTGTAGTTCTTCTTCTTCTTCTTCTTCTTTCTCCTCCTCTTCCTCCTCTCCTCCTCTTTCTTCTCCTTGTTCTTGTTTTTGTTGTTGCTGTTGTTCTTCTTTTTTCTTCTTCTTCTTCCTCCTCATCCCCCTCTTCCTTCTCCTCCTCTTCTTCTCCTTCTTCTTCTCCTTGTTCTTGTTCTTGTTGTTGTTGTTGTTCTTCTTCCTCCTCCTCCTCGTTTTCTTCTTCCTCTTCCTCCTCCTCCTCTTCTTCTTCTTCTCCTCCTTGTTCTTGTTGTTGTTGTTCTTGTTCTTGTTCTTCTTCTTCTTCCTCCTCCTCTTCTCCCTCTTCTTCTCCTTGTTCTTGTTCTTGTTGTTTTTGTTGTTGATGTTATTTTTCTTGTTGTTGTTGTTGTTGTTGTTGTTCTTCTTCTTCTTCTTCTCCTTGTTCTTCTTCTTATTATTATTATTACTATTATTATTATTAACAATAATAATAATAATAATAATTTTTGAATTTCCTGATGTTCACCAGATTTATGTTAATTACGACTGGAAATTAAGCCCAATTCCCATATCGTGAGAGACGCTCTGATAAATTTATACTGGACACACGCAGCACAGCCAAATGTGCAAAACCCGTTTTCATTTAATCACTACAGATAAGTATTTCTGTCTGCCATCAGCATGGCTGATACTAAACTTCAGAAGAGCAACACGCTACGCCTTCCTAGTGTCAAACTTTCCTTTTACATGAACATTTACAGATGGAAAAGGCAGTTCACGCAATAAAAAGATGTTTCCAAAAGCTAAACAAAGTATTAAGAAAAAGAAGATTTTCATTAGAAACAAAGAAAAGAGTACTGAACTCTTATGCAATATCGGTCCTCGTGAGCTCTTGCGGTGATTGTGTCATCTGTTAGAGTGAATAGGTCCTGAATTGAATTAGTTAACAGTATGATTGACAGTGTCAACCAGCCTTTTTCTACCACCCCCTTAGGCCTTGTGCCACAAATCGATGTATCATTGATTAAATAAGCTCCTTTATAGCAGTGAAATTAAGCCGAATATATCTGTCATGAGAGCCGCCCTGATAAAGGTATATCTGGCACATGCATCATGGACAAATTTACGCATTATGGCGATAAGTTTTGATAAAAGCAACACATCTAAATAATGGTTTCAAAGTCGGAGATACACTTTGCGTAAAGCCCTAGGGTAGGGGTCGGCAACCTAAGGCACACGTAACACGCCTAGCAATTCCCAAAGGCACGTAGTCGCAAATGACATCACGAAGTCCGAACCTATAGCGACTACAACGCAAAAAGATATTCAGCTCTTTCAATTTTAATATATACTAAAGTATATATATATATATACTCTATATTACTATATAAAGTATATTGTAGAACAGAGATAGTGACCTTGTCTTGTATAAAAAATACGTATGCTGTTGGCACAGTGAATGATTTGAAAAACCTAAGTCGGCACATAACAAAAGGTTGCCGACCCTTGCCTCGTGGAACATTCCGAATTGATTAAGGTTAGGCAATTGAGCAACTATGTCTTCTTATTGGTAAAAGTTTTCTTATTTCAATATTTGTTTATTGAAATTACTATTTTTAAAAAAATTGAGTTTATTTGGGTAAAAAGTGGCACCTAATTATTTAAATTCGTATTTAACAGTAAGATAACAATCTACTTCATCTCTTTAAGATAATGATCATTAAAAGCGAAATTGAACGATCTTTCATATCGTAAAAGCTTAAGATATTTGCTGAAGTAAAATGTGCTTTTTCTCAAAATACTTATCATCTTACAGTAATATTTGAAGTGAAATATAATATATACAGAATAGTTCTTTTTTAAAAGTTTATAAAAACGAAAAATTATAAATACAGTAAGTAAATATAAATATATGTAGCACATGAGGATAAATGTTCGTCCGGCCAAATGTCCGTCGGTCAAATGTCCGAGTAGCCTAGCATTTACAAGCAAATCATAACAGGAGTGACAACTAATACTGCAACCCACAAAGAGTCACTTACTGATGAAGATCCACCAGAAGAGAAGAGAGGACCCAAACACGACAGCCTTTGCTGAAGTCGTTGATAGGGTGTGGTCTAAATCAGGGGCTCGACAAGTATTTCCCAAAGGCACACAGCCACAATGTCCAAACCTATAGCAACAACAACGCAAATTAGATATTTAGCTGTTTCTATTTTAATATATACTAAAGTATATATATATATATATATATATATATATATATATATATATATATATATATATATATATATATACTCTATATTACTATATAAAGTATATTGTAGAACAGAGATAGTGACCTTGTCTTGTATAGAAATATGAATGCTGTTTTCACAGTGAATAGTTTGTAAAACCTAAGTCGACACATTTAGCAAAAGGTTGCCGAACCATGCCTCAGGAGACATTCCGAATTGAATAAGGTTGGGCAATTGACCAACTATGTCTTCTTATTATTGTAAGTATGTGTAAATAATTCTCACTGATGATGAAGAGACAAGGTATCAGAAATATGGTTCTACAGAAGGATGCTGAGGAATATGGACTAAACACGCGAGCAACATTTTAGCGAAAATAGAATAAAAAAGAATACTTACCCTTTGAATCAGAAAAAAACAGTTGAAATTTCTATAGCACATACTGAGGAAAGAAGGCTTGGGGAATTTGACACTCTTAGGCTGTACTGAAGGCGAGAGGAACAACAGAAAGCAGCGCGTGATCTGGCGAACGATCTTGTGTAAATGATTGGCTGAGCAGGACAGGAAGTTGTGGAGAGCTATGTTCGCCCACCTCCTGAACGGACACGGCATAAAGAAGAAGAAGAAGAAGAAGAAGAAGAAGAAGAAGAAGAAGAAGCTTGTGGAAATGGTTAAAGAAACAGGGGTTAGTAGAGATAGCGAATGGATCAAATTTAATAACAGCTACAATGGACCGGAAAATGTGGAGAGCTGTCATCGCTCACATCTTGATAGAACACGGCATATAGGAGAAGAAGAGGAAGAAGAAGGAGGAGCTTTTGTAAATGGTTGACAGAACAGGAATTAGGCGAGATAGCTGGAGAAAATTTACTAAGAGCTAAAAAGCAGAGGAAATTGTGGAGAACAGTGATCGTCCACCACTTGAACGGTCACGGCACATAGGTGAAGATTAAGTAATTATAATTTTTATATAATAGTACCAATTTCAAGTAATTAACTATGTGTGTGAGTGCCCACTTGGATTCGCGGTTGAGTGTTGATCGATATTGAACTCATCCGATAAATGTTTTGAATAAAATATGACTCAGACAACGTTTTACATGAAACAGAGTAACAATAAAAATAATGGCGATTATAATGAAATGCTTAAATCAGAATGATTGCAGTTCGGAGAAGAGAAGAAAAAATATGTCTACCACCGAAGCAATGAACACTGAATCACTACACACAATTCGATAAATAATAATGATAATAATAATAATAATAATCTCTTCATGGCCCGTACCAAACAAGCTGACGTAGACAAAACCCGTACCCATCAGTGGCTACGTAGTGCAGGTTTGAAAATTTCAAAAATGTGTCGCGTGAGGACATCAACAATTACAGTTGTATTAGGTTGGTGCAAAAATAATGAGGTAATAATGTCGTTTTTTGACGTTAAAAAATACGTCAAAAAACGACATTATTACGTCATTATTTTTGCACCAACCTAATAGCTGGAGTCCTCAGTCTGATCGGAAAAGTTTCCGATAGATTCATTGAAGGGATTCCTGGTAGCGCAGACCTTAAAGAAATAGAAAATATTGTACTCACGTGTGCAGATCACGCCTTATGAAGGGGCTTTATCTATGTAAAATATGAGTGATTTAAGGGTTTGTTTTTTTTTGTTTTGTTTTGTTTTTTTGTTTTTTGTTGTTTTTTTTTAATTAAATAGAAAATATTATAGTGCCATTTCTGGCCCTTGGTTTCTGGTTGGAACCCGGAAAAATGAGTATACACCAGGAACTAAAGAAACCAAATATAATAATAATAATAATAATAATAATAATAATAATAATAATGACAAAGAAAGCAAAGACTAATGCAAGCGACCAGATACAGAAACAATGGCAAGATAAACCGCTTCATGGCCAATACTCTGCTCGTACCAAACAAGCTGACGTAAACAAAACCCTTACCCATCAGTGGCTACGTAGGGAAGGGGTGAGAGGTGAAACTGAAAGTTTTATCCTTGCTGCACAGTCCAATGCTTGTTAACTAAAAATTATCAAGCACATATACTAAAATATTGTGTTAACCCAAAATGCAGATTCTGTGATAAATATCCAGAAACGATTGATCATCTTGTATCAGGTTGCACAATATTGGTACCCACTGAGTATAAAATCCGGCATGACAGAGTCGGCCAATATCTGCACTGGAACATTTGCAACTTCTACGGGAAGGACCCGGTTAATGAGATAGGACCTGTTACAATTCTATGCGACTATACAATACACACTGACAGAACAATCAAAGCCGACCGCCCAGACATTTGTTATTAGAGACCACAAATAAAAAAAAAAGTGCCTGCTTATTGAATATGACAGTCCCTGCAGACTGCAATGTATCTTTGAAGATATTCAAAAAGCTGTCAAAATACAAGGACCTTGAAATAGAAATCTCAAAAATGTGGCACATGGCAACATCAACAATCCCTGTTGTAGTTGGAGCCCTAGAACTGGCTGGAAAAGATTCCAGTAGATTAATAGAAGGGATTCCTGGAAGTCCATGCCTCAAAGAGATACAAAAAATTGTTCTGACAAGTACAGCCCACACTTTACGAAGGACTTTATCTATGTAATATATATATATATATATATATATATATATATATATATATATATATATATTTTGTCAGTGGAAAGTGTCATGATGCCATTTCTAACCTTAGGTCCCTGGTTGGGACCCCGAAAGAAATGTGTACACGCCAGAAATCAAAGATAATAATAATAATAATAATAATAATAATAATAACTTGCAATTCAAATAGGCGGCCTTTTCCAGGCCGGATGTCGTGGTTTAGTTTTCGTGAACAAATAGAAGAAAACTCTGTAAACAGTAAACATCATGGTTTCTGAATACTGCGGAGAATCCTTGTATACTGTGGAAACTTGCTCTAATTTGATTATCTGGAAAAACCACCAGTAACCCGTGGTTGTGAAGACTCAGAGACTAAGGAATAAGAATGGTAATCCTTCATTGAAATTAGAAGTTGCCTTACAAAACTGATATTTAGATAGATTGCCTTCTTGTTCCAAACTGAACTGATTTAATTGTCGTAAAAAGTGAAAACTTTTTTTTTTTTTATTAAATAGATGACGTGTTTGTCCCGACAGACTCGAGTGCGAATGAAGAAAAAAAAATTAAGAAAAAACGATAACTGACAGTCATTCTAATAATTATGAGAACACTGGGAGGAGATGTAGAAAATTAATCAAAGTTAAGTCACAGTATAAAACAATGAAAAGAAAGTTGATACTGATAAATTAATGGCAGTGAATGTCATATCACGCTGAAACAATGGTTCCGTACCATCACCAAAATTAAGCAGCGTGGAGCCTGGTCAGTATCTAGATGGGTGACCGCTTGGGAACAGCAGATGCTATAAGCTTGGATGTTCTGATGTTTTAATGGAGCCGAGTTCCATTTCCCGTCAGTTTCGTAATATTCCCTAACCTTAGGAAAGGCATGAATCCACCTCTTCTCCTCCCAGCTATGGGTTAAATAGTAAGACTTGTCCCACTAAACAATTATTATTTAAAAAATAAAATTCTTTCAATGTAAGAATAGTTTCTGGCTTTAAATAACCTGCAATGTGTTAAGCCGTAAAACACGAATCAAACTATCAATCAAATGTATTTCAGCTACACAGGCATGTCTTTTCGATCTACTTATGTTCTCTGTAATATAAATGAACAGAAACTAACGTAACCAAAACGTGAGGGATCAGTTTATATATTGATTGTAATATAAAATTGATCCCCCAATTTATATTCATATAATTTCTTGTAGGCATGTCTTTTAGATTTATTTACATTCTCTGGAATATAAATCTATAGAAACTACAATGACCGTAAAGTGAGGGATCACGGTATATACTGATTGTAATATAGATTTGATCACCCACTTTATATCCATATTATAATTTCTTCTAGGCATGTTTTAGATTTATTTATATTCTCTGGAATAGAAATGTATAGAAATTACAGTGGCCACAATATGAAGGATCAGTTCATACATGGATTCTAATATAGAATTGATCCCTCACTTTATATCCACATTATAATTTCTTGTAGGCATGTCTTTTAGATTTATTTACATTCTCTGGAATAAAAATGTATAGAAACTAACGTGGCCAAAAAGTGAGGGATCAGCGTATATAATTTTTGTAATATAGAATTGATCCCCCATCACAATTTCTTGTTTCGGATTAGGTAGGAATCCCCAATTTTTACCCTTCCCACCTATGGTTAATTCGTAAGAGTTGTGTCACGAAATCATTATTTTAAATCAAATTTTACAATCAAAAAATATTTTCTGGCTTTAAATAACCTTCAAAGGGTTGATAAGCCGTAAAAAACAAATCATACAATTACGATGGGTTAAAGTAGATATCACATTCAGTAACACGGATTTCTGTGTCACTTGCCTGAAACAATTCGGACCTGTACCCAAAGGGCTGACACGCGGTGCATCTCTTTAAATGAGCGGGAATTGTAACATGTGCATATGTCAATACGGGTGTTTCTTTTTTTTAAAGCACTGGGACCTAAGGTTAGAAATGGCATCATGACACTTTCCACTGACAAATAAAAAAAAAATAAAAAATTACATAGATAAAGCTCTTCGTAGAGTGTGGGCTGTACTTGTCAGAACAATTTTTTGTATCTCCTTGAGGCATGGACTTCCAGGAATCCCTTCAATTAGTCTACTGGAATCTTTTCCAATCAATCCTAGTGCTCCAACTACAACGGGAATTACTGATGCACTCATGGAGTTCTCCAAGTATGCATTGCGGTCTGCAGGGACTGCCATGTCAATAAGAAAGCAGGTTTTGTTTTTGTGGACTTTGATCATTAGATCTGGGCGATTAGCTTTGATTATTCTGTCTGTGTAAATTGTAAATCCCATAGAATTGTTACAGGTCCTATCTCGGTATTTGGGTCTGAGTGGTGTTCATACCAACATCTTGCAGATTCTTTCCTGTAAAGTTGCATATTTTCCAGTCAAATATTGACCCACTCTATCATACACGGTTTTAGATTCAGTGGGTGCTA
>OZ010607.1:75259942-75264942 GCA_963932145.1 Acanthosepion lycidas | reverse complement strand
AGAGAGAGAAAGTGAGAAAGAGATAGAATGATAGGCAGTTGTGTGTGTGGGTGGGTGTGATTATACTTTTAGATATCTAACACTATAAATGTAGATAAAAAAAATGTATATATGTGTTTATATATATATATATATATATATATATATATATATATATATATATTATAAGTTAATAGACTTAAAATATGGTTTTTCGCTACACAGTTCCAACCATGTTTCAAAAATGGTGGTTGGAACTGTGTAGCGAAAAACCATATTTTAAGTCTATTAACTTATAATATTAATGCTCTGTAAATTTACATTGAGCACTATTTTGTAAAAATAAAAATATCTATAAGAACACCGGATTATATACCTTACTGTTCTTTCTTTTTATTAATATATATATATATATATATATATATATTATGAAATGGACAAAGTCCGGCAATTATTTTTAAGAAATTTTTATGTTTATGCGTTCTTTTTATAGATACAAATATTTAAGTAAATGCTCTGTTTATAATAAACAGTGTTAATGACGTTTACCGGCCTAAATGTCCGAGAAATTTTCACAGATCTATAGACTTGGATGGCAACTGGTCTGCGGAGGACGAATATTTTCTGTGAAAATTTCTCGGACATTTAGATCGGTAAATGTTGTTTAATACTGTTTATTTATTTTAGTTAAATATTTGTATCTATAAATGAATGTATAAACATAAAAATGTCTCAATATATATATATATATATATATATATATATATATATA
The DNA here is from genome assembly GCA_963932145.1 of Acanthosepion lycidas. Taxonomy (NCBI): domain Eukaryota; kingdom Metazoa; phylum Mollusca; class Cephalopoda; order Sepiida; family Sepiidae; genus Acanthosepion; species Acanthosepion lycidas. Next base: position 75,264,191 of record OZ010607.1, on the reverse strand, counting down.
TATATGTATTTTGTATCTCTAGATAGACTTGTATCTATATATATATATATATATATATATATGTATGTATCTTGTATTTCTAGATAGACTTGTATCTATATATCTATATATATATATATATATATATATATATATATATATATATATATATATATACAGTAAAATGAGAACAAATGGATTATAATTCTACTGTATTTAACATTTAATTTAAAAGAGTTCCAATACAGTGTAGATCTAAATTTTAATAGAGTGCTCAATACAGAGTAGATCTAAATATATATGGTGTAATGGGAAAGGTATGAATCCTCTTCTCCCTCCCTAGCTATGGGTAAATATCAGGACAGACTGGGTTCTATAGCCTTGGATGGCAACTGGTTTGCGGAGGATCGTTTGGGAAACTTCTGGCACGTAGTGCACCAGGTCTCTGTATTTGACTCTTCAAAACGTGTGGCTGGTTCTGGACAAAACTTTCACCACTATAATCAAAGCATATTCTTTGTTATAGGAGATTACGGCAAAAACGTTGAAATCGCTACTCAATAGTTTTCGTGTTTCGACAGTATGTTGTCCTTCTTCAGGCGATGGTAAGTAACTGGTGATTAAATGATTTTTAATGAAATTTCAAAAGCAAAGTGTCCTTTTCGAAACATAAAAAGTGGGTGGGTGAGAAAACACAAGGTCAGAAAATAAAATAATTCTTTCTTGAATATTTCTTGATCAACCAATTTAGTATCAGATCTTAGCGAAATAATAAAATTAACCTCAGAGGCTGAAGGTGGGAGAGTTATTGTTCATAACACGATAAATCGGAACTTGATAGGTCATCATTAACATTTGTGTGTGTGTGTGTGTGTATTTGAAAACAGTCACTATTACGGCTAATAATGCAAGACTCTTTGGTAAATGGAATCGAGTTCTCTCAGTCACTGTGTGTTTATCTAAAAATAAATACGCTTAAATTCACCTTCATCCCTACCGTGCGCCAAAAGCTTAGTGGTAGAATCCCCAGCTGACGCCAACGCAGTCGGGTTTCCATCCTAGCTAGAGGCAACCGGACGTCTAGCCACACAGATGATCTGGGATACAGCGAAAGAGTCAGCCTGTGGATGACAATATATATGAAAATCTTAGTGGTAGAATCCCCGACTGACGCAGGTTTTGATCCTAGTTAAAGACAACCGGACGTCTAGCCACACTGATGAGCTGTGATACAGCGAAACAGTCTGTCTGTGGGTGACAATATGAGGGTCAAGCAAATCAGGTCCTAGGAACCGACAGCGCGATACAAGCACATGTCGTTTGATTATAGTGGTAAAGGTTTCGTGCAGAATGGTCCACCGAATACAGAGATTTGGTGCATTACCTGACACAAGGTTCCCAAACGACCCACAGGTTTTGTAATAGACAAGTTGCCATCCAGGGCTATAGAACCGGGTCTATCCTGCTATCCTTATCGAGGGAGAAGAAGAGTATTCATGCATTTGCCAAGGGTATTAGGACGTTGGATTCTCTCTCTCTCTCTCTCTCTCTCTCTCTCTACACACACACACACACACATATATATATATATATATATATATATATATATATGTATATATATATATATATATATATATATATGTATATATAATATGTGGTGCAGTTCCATTTATATTACATTATATTGAATCCTTCATACAAAAAGTAGATTAGTAAAGTTAATGATATAAAATGGCGAAATCCCTTCGCAAACAAAGTTTTAAAGGTGCATTAACCTACAAATTTAAAGAACTGTACAGGAGGACAGATATCAAATAATAGTTTTTATTCCGTTGTAACTGAACTCGCGAGGCAAGGTTTTTAACCATTACAACACGTAGAGTTTCCTCAATAATATATACTACAGATTAGTCATTGTTTAAACACAGACACACAAACAAGCACATATATATATATATATATATATATATATATATATATATATATATATATATATATATATATATATATATATATATATGGGGTTTTGATTTCGTTTTTTGACCGAATCTATTACACTGGGTTTTTCGGTCAGATATCCTTTGCCCATTGGTCTCCACGCGATTCATAACTTGGAAAAACTGAGGTCGACTCAAGGACAGATACATACATACATACATACATACATATATACATATATATATATATATATATATATATATATATATATATATATATATATATATATATATTACAGGGTATCATTCATACAAAAAGTAGATTAGTAAAGTTAATATAAAATGGCGAAATCCTTTCGCAAACAAAATTTTAAAGATACATTAACCTACAAATCTCTCGATGAATGTTATGATCCTTGTTTTTAAATATTATAAGCTGTATAAGATCTTTCTTTAATGCGCAAGTACTTGCAACTGGACATTCAGGCATGGAAATTACTTTGTTTCGAAACATTCATCGAATGATTGGTAGGGTAATGCATCTTTAAAAATTTTGTTAGCGGAGGGATTTCGACATTTAATATCATTATTAATTTACTTTTTGTATGAATGATTCATTGTAATATATATATATATATATATATATATATATATATATATATATATATATATATATATATATATATATATATATATATATTATAAATTAACTGATTGAAAATATGGTTTTTCGCTACACTAATAAACATGTTTCAAAAATGGAAGCTAAAACTTCAAATTTAATTATATAATTAAATTAAAAGCATTAGTTCCGTTTCATCTTCAAGTGAATATTGGAATAACTTATTTTTCCAAGTTATAAGTTATTCCAATATTCGCTTGAACACGAAACGAAACTAATGCTTTTAATTTAATTATATAATTAAATTTGAAGTTTTAGCTTCCATTTTTGAAACATGGCTATTACTGTGTAGCGAAAAAAACATATTTTCATTCAGTTAATTTATATTTATGCTCTGTAAATTTACATTTAGTACTGTTTTGTAAAAATAAAAATAAAAAATATCAATAAGAACACCGGATTATATATCTTACTGTGCTTTCTTTATATATATATATATATATATATATATATATATATATATATATATATATATATATATATATATATATATACTCCCTATATTTTTCCAACATGCTTTCATTAAGACATGTCTTACGAAATAATTACGAGAGGATCCTATTTTAAAAAAAATATTACTCATAAATCTCTTACATTATTTAATGAGACATTAAAGACATAAAGGTGTATGTGTGTGTATATATCTACATATATATAAGCAATTATTAAGAATAATATATGTACAAATATACAGTCTTATAGATTTAAGTGTCTATTAAATCGGCGAAGTCGCTTTAAAAAACGACAGTTCTGAAGACAGTTTCTCTTATTAGGTTGGTGCAAAAATAATGACGTAATAATGTCGTTTTTTGACGTAACGTCAAAAAACGACATTATTACGTCATTATTTTTGCACCAACATAATACAAACTGTGTGCAGGTTCGAATCCTGTTGGGAATGAATATTTATTTATAATAAGATTTCTCATATATTCAGTCCGGTAAGCGGAAATAAATAAATATACTGTTTAATAAATATGGGTATCCACTAAAAAAAAATTTTTAAATTGATAAAATTCTGTCAGATTAGTAAATAAAAACTCCATTACTTTTCTAGAATATATATATATATATATATTATGAAATGGACTATTATATATAATTCATTTTACTATTATATAAATAACGTATAACAATAAAATATCTTAAAATAATTGTATATTGAAATAATTGTCGGAATTTATTCATTTCGTAGTGTGTGACATCGTTTGTTTACGTTTTTATTAGATACGTTTCGAGCAGCTATGAACGTTCCAGGGAAATCATGGAAAATTGTAATTTAAAAATAGTAACATCGCCCTTGCTAACCAACGCTCCTTCGTAGCTAAACTGATATAGCGTGACGGACTATATGACGGTTCAGTGTAGGATACAGGTCCGATTCCTGTCTTTAGAACACATATTTACTAGGAAATTTCTTGGACATTCAGGACCGTAAATGTTGTTAATACTGTTTATTATAAACAAAACATTTACTAAAATATCTGTGTCGATATAAATTTGTCGGATTGATGAATAGAAAATCTATCTTCATAAATTGTATGTAGAAGTGTACTCTGGCACACCGGAACATCGGCGTGGTGTAATGGTTAGCAAGCTTTTCTCGCTGAATCTGCCATGACTGAACAGTGAGTTCGATCCTCACTAGGAG
>OZ010607.1:75247442-75254942 GCA_963932145.1 Acanthosepion lycidas | reverse complement strand
GACAATTAATATTCCGGTTTCATAAATTCGTTCGTGAATATAAATATTTCTTGTTGCCAAATTTATTCTAAACCTGTGAAGGCTATTTGTTGGATGCAGGCCCTCCCCTAATACTCACAGGGAAATTAGTCATTACCCTACCACATTTCCTTGATGCGTGTTGGTAAGGGCCGATGTGACACGCTTGGCCGAACTTGTCTGTTTTCGATTCATGATCGATCATGTGAATTTGTACGTAACTGAATGCAACAGACTCGACCTATAACGAACACCGCTCTCCAATGGCTATTTCCGTATCGTTAACCATTACACCGCCCGCACATACAAACTTATAACACCTGGTATTCCCAAGCGGTCACCCATCTATTTTCTGGCTATGCTCGATGTTGCTTAACTTCGGTGATCGTACTTGAAATGATACGTGATATGCCCGCTAGCCCAGTCTTCCTCTGGAAACGTGTAATGTTGATCGGAGTAATTCAGGACATTACACACAATTTCGGCAAGTACCTTTAGACAATCGGCTTTTCGATACTTGAATAAAGCCGGTAATAGTATTAAAAAGCATTCTCTATCTCAGCATTTCTCAAGCTTTTTAAGCAAGGGTACACCTAGAAGCAAATACAAAATATCGCGACACACTTTGCAAAAATTTCAAAGGGAATACATTTAAATATTCTGAAATAAAAGCATAAATAAAAAATAATACGCACACAAATATTAACTTTATTTCAATGTTTTCTATTCAACTAAAAAATTTCTAGTGCATAGAATGAGGAAAGAGGGCTTGGAAAATTTGACACCCACGGGGCATTTTGAAAATAAGCGGAAGAGAGGAAAACAGTGAATTACCTATGTAACTTGTAATAGAACAGGGATTAGGGCAGTGCTTCCCAACTTTTTTAAGCAACGGCACACCTTAGAGCAGCTGTTCTCAACCAGGGGTAAATTTACCCCTAGGGGTAAAAAGTTATATAGTCGGGGGTAAATAATTGAAGTACCTGATAATTTTAAAAAAAGACGCCGGAAAGCCGATGATGATATGAGAGTAGCATTATCAGAAGCAGCCCCTCGTATAAACAAACTGATTGGCTCAATGAATCAGCAGTGTTCCCACAAATAATGCTTCTGGTGTTTCTGTTCATTATTTTTTTATAATACAAATTAACTTCATAATTTTCTATTTAGAAAAGGTTTGATTTTCTTTTTTTTTTTTTTTTGATACGAATGTATAATACTATTTTTATACAAAACCTAAAGTCCTAAACAATAAAAAGCTTCTTTCTGACCTTCTTGTTTTTCCGTCACTTTATGACATTGATGTACAAATGAATGATCGATTACTAATTTTTTAATCAGAATACTGAATTTTTACTAATTTTTAGTATTTGTCAGTATTTTTTATTTATGTTTTGGTATTTTTACTAATGACTATTTTGCACAATTTTTAGTCACAAATTAGTCAGTACTAATCATAATCATTCATTCAAAAAAAATTTTTTTTTAGTATTTTCCAAAATTTTTTTAAATTGCCAAAAACAAAAATACTAAAAAAAAATGAATAATTTTTTATTAATGACTACAAATGTTAATAAAAATACTGAATTTTATACAGAGTACTAACTTATACTAAAAAATTAGTAGATTAGTACTAAATAAGAAATCAGTATTTTGAGTGTCGCTTAGTATTTTTTTTTTTTTTTTTTTAGGCACAGTATTTTGACTAAAAAAAGCCCTTTGTATTTTGAATGAAAAAATCATTCATTCATTTAGTCACGAAATTGTACCTCAGTGCCTTATGATGGCTATGAATTTTTGGTATGGGAGTAGGGGGGGTAAATGGGGAAATATTAGGTTGGTGCAAAAAAAATATCGTTTTTTGACGTATTTTTTTAACGTCTAAAAACGATATTATTTTTGCACCAACCTAATACATAAAGCCGAGGGGATCAATGATGGAGGAAAGGTTCAGAATGGCTGCCTTAAAGCAAATGAAAATATGGAAAATTTAGCAAAATTTTTAAAGGGTATTTAAATGTTATGAGATAAAACAATAGATTTTAAAAATTACACACACAAATATGAACTTATTTTATTTCAATATTTCTATACAACTATTTTTTAAGCTTATTTAGTGCGAAACTTGTGTCCAGTGTTTTCCTACGATTTCTTTAATGTTTGGTCGAATGTGCGATAAGCAGACCCTATTTCTTCTTCAGTTGAACGTAGTGTTTCTGGTTTCTTATTTTTGATGTTATTTAGGGTTGAGGAGCCTAATTCACATAAATAAGAAGTAGAAAATTGCAGTAAAACTGTTAAAGCCTTTTTATCAAATGTGCAATATTCCTTTTGTATTGAAATCTAAAACGTGTCAATGGTTATCATCGAATGTTTTATTTTGAGTCCTCGATCATAAAAATTCCTCTTCTTCATATAACTGAAGTGCAATATTAAAAGGAAAATTTATAAAGGAATTTCGAATATAATTATACTTTCCTGTACTGAATTATTCAAATAAAGAAAAAATTTAAAAAGTTAAATTTAAAAAAAGTAAAAATACTTTTTAAAAAATTCAGTATTAAACCAAAGTATTTAAAATAACATAATCGATGAATAGTGATAAAAATATTTAATAAAAAGATTAATACTTATTCGTCTATTCAAATACTAACCTATTAGTTTGCAGACGCTTCCTCAGGAGCATTTATGTTTATTCAACACCCAGAGAGCCTACCTGCGGTTTATACTGCAACTATGCTGAGCAGTTCAGCAGTTCAGCAGCTGAGCGTGGTTTTTGTCGCTTCTTATTTTTGATGTTATTTCGGTTTGAGAAGCCTAATATACATAAATAAGAGCAAAAAATTGCAATAAAAGTGATAAAAACTTTTTAGCTAATCTGGCGTATTCGTGTTTATTGAAATCCAAAATGTATCAAAAATCGTGAAAAGAATTATTTGAAAAAAAGTTTTGAAAAAAACTTATTTATTTATTTATTCAAATTGTAACTATCGGCATATTATTCTCAACCATTTTAAGCAAGGGTACACCTAGGAGCAAATGAAAATATCACGGCTGGGTTAGGGTTAAGGTTATGACAGTGTTTCTCAACCATTTTAAGCTAGGGCACACCTAGAGGCAAATGAAAATATCACGGCTGGGTTAGGGTTAAGGTTATGGCAATGTTTCTCAAGCGTTTTGAGCAACGGCACACCTAAGCGCAAATGAAAATAGCACAGCACCCTTAGCAACTTTTTTAAGGAGTATACATTTAAATGTTATGAAATAAAACCATATATATTTAAAAAAAAAACACTATCCCTCCTTATTTTTGATGTCATTTAGGGTTGAGAGCCTAATTCAAATAAATAAGAGATATAAAATTACAATAAAACTGATAAAGCCTTTTTATCTAATGTGAGATAAAATACACACTCAAATATGAACGTACTTGATTTCTATGTTTCTCTTCAAATATTTGTGCAGCTTATTTAGTGTGAAATCTGTGTCTGTTGCCTTTTCACAATTTCTTCAATGTTTGGTCGAACGTGCGATAAGCAGACCTTCATTTCTTCTTCAGTTGAATGTAGTCTTTATCGCATCTTATTTTTGATGTTATTTAGGGTTGAGAAACCAAATTCACATAAATAAGAAGTAGAAAATTGCAAGAAAACTGATAAAAACCTTTTTAGCCAATGTGGGGGATTCCTTTTGTATTGAAATTTAAATTTAAATGTTGTGAAATAAAACATATATTTTTTGAAAAAAAATACACACTATCGCCCCTTATTTTTGATGTCATTTAGGGTTGAGGAACCTAATTCACATAAATAAGAGGTAGAAAATTGCAATAAAACTGATAACGGCTTTTTAGTTAATGTGGGATAAAAAGTTTAATACTTATTCAAATACTAACGCTGTACCATCATAACTTCCACGCTCACATATATTTGTATGCCTAGGCACATCGGCGTGATGTAATGGTTAGCAAGGTTGTCTCGCTAGATCAGAAAAATGAGTGTGATCCTAACTTTCGGCCTTGTGCCACATCTAAGATACGCTTAGAAAATAACCATATATATGTATGGTATGATAATATACCGCGGCACACTTAAGAGGATCGCGCGGCACACTAGTGAGCCGCGTCACGGCGGTTGGCTATCACTGCCCTATCATCATCAAAACTGTTACGATTTGAGATCATGAATTAACATGTTCTCTCATTTTCAGAGACATTGTATACTGATTCGACAATATTTTGCCAGCCTTCTCTGTCCTCTTCGAGTTTGCAGATTTGTTACAGATCTTCCTTGATTGTAAACATCTCCAAAAAAAAAGTGCCATCTTTCTGCCTTGTTCTTTGAATGTATTGGTTCAGTGTTGTGACTATCGTGATTCTTGGGTGACCTCTGAACTTTTTGAAATCAGTCTTTTCAAAGTAAAACTCCATGACTTTGTCAGCTGGTCATTCTGGATCCATTCTGTTTGTTGACATTCGTATGTTTGTTTTTTGGGGTTTTTTTTTGTTTTCTTTTTTCTAGATCATTGAGCTGTATTACAGACACACGGTCTGCTACATTCCAACATCGATGTACATTATTCCTCCATTTACTCTTGACAACAAATCCGTTTTCATAATGTTTGCATTCTGTCTGTAAACATATCAGCTGGCGTTTGTTTTTGCCGATGTTATTGTTCAGACCAGGATCATTTTTTCATTTTCCGAATATTGTCTTTCTCAATATGCAACGACTTAAATAAGTAGTTACTGCGTAGCACTAACTAGAACAGTCATTATCTACCCTGCCAAACTATAACGATAATAAAACTAATATTTATTGTATATTATTAAACCTTTTAGCCAAAACGGAAACATGATGAGAAAAGAGGTTAAAAATTGAAAGTTTCGGATAGGACTATGGCCTTTCTCAACCCGAAATAAAATTAGGTTGAACTTTTGGGCTGATTTGTTTTTCTTCATGTTTAGATAACTGATAAAATCTCGTAAGTTGGGGCTATTTTTTGCCATGATTACGATTTTAGTTGACATTTTGGTAACGTTAGATGTATTCTTCTGGCATCATCATTATCTTTAAAACTGTTTTGATTTGAGGTCAGGAATTAAAATGTTCTCTCATCTTCAGGATATTTTGTCAGGCTTCTCTGCGAATTTTCGGATTCGTTGCAGATCTTCCTTGACTGTAAACTTCTCCAAAGGAAATCCGGGATCTTTCTTCCTTGTTCTTTGAATGTCTTGCTTCAGCGTTGTGATTATAATGATTCTTGACCTCTGAACATTTTGAAATCAGACTTTCCAAAGCTTAGATGTTAATATCTTAAAATATAGTTCAAGGTTATTTTAACTGGTGTCGGAATCCTAACACAACCCACTTCAACAATGAAACTATGTTTAAGAATCCCAAGCTTTGTCAGCTGGACATTTTGGATCCATTCTGTGTGTTGACGTTCCTATGATTTTTTCTAGAACATTGAGATGTATTACAGACCCCCGGTCTGCTACGTTCCAGCATCGATGTACATTATTCCTTCATTTACTGTTGACGACAAATCCGTTTCCATAATGTTTACATTCTGTCTCTAAACATATCAACTGTCTTATCCGTTCTATTTAATAAAGGATTTTTAACCTAACGACACTTGTATAAGTAAACAATGTTTAAGAATTAGTCTGCATTTTGTGAGGGCGCATCTAATAATTCGATATTTTTTTTTTAAAAAAGATCATTGAAATTGGTTGTATTTTAAATTGGAATGATTTCCTAAGACGCAAAAACTTGTGAGTCTGAAACATTTAGAACACAGATATTTTCTTCAGTATGGTGATTTATTAAGCGTAGTTTAGATATGGCACAAGTCCAAAATTATGGAGCATCCAATGATAATGGAACTCACTACCCAGGGAAGATTCATTAAGGCGGTGGGAAAGTGAATGAAGCTGAGAAGCCAGATCAGGACCAATAAAATTGCAAATTCTTTGCATTTTATCAAGAATCTCTAAATATATAGCAGGATCACCAGACTATATGTGGCAGCAATATTCAAGGCATGGATGAATGGTAGACTTATAAATATGTAAGATAGATTCTGGAGAGAAACATTGCAGATTCCTCTTTGGATTTTATCAAGAATCTCTAAATATATAGCAGGAGCACCGGACCATATGTGGCAGCAATATTCAAAGCATGGATGAATGGTAGACTTATAAATATGTAAGATAGATTCTGGAGAGAAACATTGCAGATTCCTCTTTGGATTTTATCAAGAATCTCTAAATATATAGCAGGAGCACCAGACGATATGTGGTAGCAATATTCATAGCATGGATGAATGGTAGACTTATAAATATGTAAGATAGATTCTGGAGGGAAACATTGCAGATTCCTCTTTGGAATTTATCAACGAAACGAGAGACGCTGGTAGTTTCAAAATCTTTGAGAGCATATTTTTTTCTCAATCTAGCCGAAATCACCTGTATTCTTGTTTGTTTTCTTTTTGTCTCCATCATTTTTGTCACTGACTACCCCACATTGTGATAATATAAACTCTACCAAGAATGGTGATATATTGTAAGAGCCTGGAAGCAAATTTGTTGTGGCTGAACTAACGATGAAGTCAATTTTCAGATATTTTCCTCCCAGTGGATTATTTTCTCTTCGAATCAAAGTAGCATACCTTATGTCAAAATTCTGATCCATTTTGCTACAGTCAACAACGAACGCGCTTTTTGTGTTCTTATTTAAAGATAATAGAGAAAAAGTAACAGATAAAGTATACAGATTAATTCGGCTAGATTGAAAATAAAAAAAAAATATTCTTTCAAAATTTTGAGATTACCCATGTCTCTCATTTCGTATTGACAGATTTTTATATATAGAATTTTAGAATCGTTAATTTTTATGACATGGGATGGTTTTGTAAGTCCGCTGAGTGTATACTGTACACTGGTAAGTGGAGGATTGAATGATGATGGATAAGTTCTTTTGTAGAATGTGCAAATTGTGATGAATGAATGAGTCGAGAATCTGATTAGCTAGGTGATGACCAGCCTTAGCCCATCCACAACCCTTTTCAGCCTTGTGCCACAATTGTGTTTTATATACAATAAATCTTGTCATCGTCAACAAAGCCCAGTTCGATAAACTCCTAATGGATGAAACGCGTCACAAAAAATTTTCTAGTTTGTCATATTTTTCTAAATAGTTTGTTGATATATAAAATCATAAAAAAATATTTATCGTTATATATATATATATATATATATATATATATATATATATATATATATATATATATATATATATATATAATTATTTATTCGAAAATTATAACATAAATATGTTATAAAATCACTACAACACTTCTGGTGTCTTATCAAGTGATGATGTTGAATGCAGAATAAAAGGTTTTAAAAGGTTCAAATCAGTCAAACACCCCTCGATAGGGGAAACACTGTTACATAAGCTGGAATGACCAATCAAAATA
>OZ010607.1:75222442-75242442 GCA_963932145.1 Acanthosepion lycidas | reverse complement strand
AAACACTCTAAATTTAAAATATACGGGAAATCGCTTCACCATATTTCCGGAGAAGTGATGGTAATTAACTGATATTAAAGAGAGAAAAGCTGTGGAGGGTCATAACTTCTTACGTACTAAAGGGAACTCTCTTTAAAAATATTATGTAGACAGTTTCAACCACTGGTTTTTCAATTTCCAGTTCGTACTGTGATAGCAAAAGATGCTTTCTAAATGCTAAGTAATTTAAACAGGAACATTTCGTTATAAAACAGCGAAAAGCAAGCTGAGCTGTTATATAGTACCAAGCTTCCTTTATAGTAAAAGGCTTCCTTGGTAGAAAAAGATGGAATATCAGACGAACGAGGAATTGTCTTGAAGCAACAGAAACATCGATGAAGTTTTAAAGAAAATGGAAACAAAATAGACATTTATACAAGGTGATTGAAAATAACTCACCATTTTAAAATACTTATAATTTATTTATTTAGTATAGCGGTTCGGATTGAGGAATCGGAGAACCGTGTTCGAATACCAGTGAATTACATTCACTTACGTGCTAATACACTTGGGAAAGGTATGAATCCTCTTCTTCTCCTTCCAGCTATGGGCAAATAGCAGGACAGACCGAGTTCTATAGCCTTAGATGACAACTGGTCTAACATAGAAAGAAATGGCAACCTACTGCGGGAAAAAAATCTGCCTCGCCTAAGCGTTTATCACATATGGTACGTAACTGACTGAGTATAATTTTTACAATAAATGTATATGAGAGGAAAGTGTTTAGTATGAGGTTTTATTTAAAATTTGATATGGGCACCAGATTTCTATACCAGCTTCTCGAGTTGTCCTGGAATCGCGTCAAATGATATCACCGGGAACTCTTGTGGTATGGAAGACATAACTTCTTGTATTCGCACTTCAAGTTCTTCCAAAGTCTAGATTTGCTATCGTAAACTTGCTCCTTAACCAACCCCAAAGAACTCCTGCATGGCCATTCATACAGTAAATAGGGAGTTACTTTTAAATCACCCTGTATATTTATGCAAATTCATGAAAACTGATTTCTCAAAAGGAATTTTAGCAATGAATGTCATAAGTTAAAATCTTTAAGTATATATATATATATATATATATATATATATATATATATATATATATATATATATATATATATATATATATATATATTAAGGCATTAAAAACAAGAACTTTTATATTGTAGGCCATGATAGATTTAAAACAAAAACACACACCAGTCGACCGGTTTCGTCCCCTCTCATCAGAACTTTTAACGGGGAACTAAAATTATGAGGAAAAGAAAAAGAAAAAGTCTGTTATGGATGACATGAATGAGTGGACAGGTAGAAATAAATTATTATAAAAATTATACCAACAAAGATGCTAGAAACGCAGCACAGCAAGTCCAAGCAATATATATATATATATATATATATATATATATATATATATATATATATACATGGTGATTGAAAACTAACTCGCTATTTTAAAATACTTATAATTTATTTATTAATACTAGTTTTTACAAAAATGGATATGAGGTTTTATTTTAAATTCGATATTGGCACAAGATTTCGCTACCAGCTTCTTGAGTCGCCCAGGAATGTCGTCAACTGATTTCACACGAAACTCTTATGGCATGAAAGACAGAACTTCTTGTATTCACTCTTCAATTTCTTCCAAAGTCTTGGTTTGTTATCGTAGACTTTCTCCTTTAACCAAACCCAAAGAAAAAAAGTTACAGGGTGCTAAGTAATGACTGGTTACTCATACATAAACTAGGGAGATACTTTACAAACCCCATGCATATATCATCAAAATGAGAGAATAGAAATTTTATGGGACATTAAGAGGGAAGAGTGTTTAGAAAATTGGAGACTCACAAGATATATTGAAAGGTAAAGGGACAGAAGAATACATAACATAATCTATCTCATATTTTTTTTTTTTTTTAAATGGTGGGCGGAACAGGGTTTGGGAGAGATAAAAAGATGAAAAAAAATACTGACAGCTACAAAGGATGTGAAATTAAGGAGAGATATGATCGGCAACGTAACTGCGCGGGAATTGAAATCGGTGGGTCGAGTTCAATTTTCGTATTAGGTCGGTGCAATAATAGTGACGTAATAATGTCGTTTTTTGGTGTTAAAAAATACGTCAAAAAACGACATTATTACGTCATTATTTTTGCACCAACGTAATATATACCTTGAGGAAAAGACCATGGTGTCTCTTACATCAGTCACTATTTATAGGATAAGCCGGAGAGTGAAATTCCGAACCATGGTTGGCTGCCACTGTAGAAGACGGTCAATTAATTTTTTTTTTTTTTTACTTATTTTTTTTTTTTTTTTGCAGTAAGGCATCCTGAAGGATCGACATTTTATTATCCAAAAGGTTATGGTTAATTTTCATTTTATATTTCATTTGTTTTTGTTAATAATTTCGACCCAGGCAAGAACAGGTTTCAGAAAGGCAGAAGATTGCGATTGCCGTTGAATTTAAATATTTAAGAATATTAAAATATCGTTAAAAATTTATGATTTATTTATTAAGCCTAACGATTGCGTTTAGCATGAAACAGATTGCGTCCTGGGAAAGAGAATAAACTAAATGCAACAATAAGGCCTCTGGAGGTTTTAAGGGGCATGGAACCACCTCTTAAATGCTGTTGTTCCCAGGCCCACCCTTACCCGGGGATGGTGGTAGCACCTGTTAGGGTCCCAGCTATGGGCAAATTGTTAACTCCCAAACTGGGGCCAAAACACTATGAAAGTGTAAAAATATGTTTTAATACCAGAAATACTTTGTAAAAAAATTATTACCAGCAATATATTTCTGGAAAAAAATATTACCAGCAATAAAGATCTTTTCGGCATTAAATAACCAATTAAGATTTATATACCGTAAAACAAACCAAACCAGTGAAACGGATTGTAACATCTGGCTGTTGACTTCAATCTCCATATATATATATATATATATATATATATATATATATATATATATATATATATATATATATATATATATATATATATATATATCACTTGATAATTAGTAGGAATAAATTTCAGGAAGAATATAAATGCAAAGAGAGCTCAATGTAAGAACAGAGCAAATATAATAAAAAAAAACCATACAGATACATATATATATATATATATATATATATATATATATATATATATGTGTGTGTGTGTGTGTGTGTGTGTGTATGTATTTGGAATTTGGAATTTGTAGGTCTAATGAATTGGATTGTGATTACGATTTCAATGCTATAAATTATAACCATGGAATGTTTAGTGTTTGAGCCTTTTATATTATATTCTTGCTCTGTCCTGGACAATGAACTCTACCTGGATTCTATCTTCTTGGAAATTTATATATATATATATATAAATATATATATATATATATATATATATATATATATATATATATATACTGAACACTAATATTATCAATATATATATATATATATATATATATATATATATATATATATATATATATATATCATTTTAACCCCAAGTAAGGCGATAATGTCGCTAAGACACAAAGGGTTACTGAAACTGAGAAGGAGAAATATTTAGAGAAGAGAGAGGACAATAAAAGAACACGTTTCAGGATTCCAGAAGACCATAATAGTGCCAATAAGTCGCAAGGGCTTACTGGGAGTAAAAGAGAATGGGAAGATATTAGAGAAAGGACTATAAATAAAAACAGTGTTCCTGAAGACAAAATATGGCGAATGGCGTTGCATTCTAAATTTTAAGGTTGTTGGTGGCAGAGAAGCAGAAATTCGGAGAGGAAGTCCACGGGTGAGAAGTGCGAGAAAAGAAACAATTAGAATAGAAATTGCACTTACATCAAGCTAGTTCAAAAGTGAAACTTTTACAACTAGTTGTCAATCAAATAGTACGCTTAAATTCAAACTGTCGAAATTACCAAGAGGAGGGCTCGTAATAAAAAGGAAGATGTGGAGAGTCTGATATCGTAGATTTCACTGAATATCAATTGGTATCATGTGTCTTCAAATAATTATTATTGTTTTCAGTTTAAGGGTGGATATGAAGCAGCTTTTATCTTTTTCGACAGAAACTCACCTGCACTTTTGATGCTGAAAAGAAAGTCTAACTATTGTAATTACTGTATACTTTGGGCTAAAATACATAAGCAATGAAATGATAAGTTAATTGATAATTAGTAAAAAAATATATTATATATTCATAAATTTCACAGAATTTGCAACATGAAATTTAAGACCTTCTTTATGTAATGTAGCAGCAGTGTCTGCTATTCCGCAACCGTTATCGTTGCATATCAATTTTCTATGTCAACATAACAGAATATCATCTTTGATGATGAATATCTGTGTTTAAATGTCCATATAACCACTCTGAAGATGGCTCATGTGAGTCGAAAGCTTATATCAAATATCAACTTAATAAAAACATATTCAAATTTTAAACAAATTTTGTCTTTATTTTCAACCGAAATTAAAACAAATATACGATTTTTAGAACGGCTCATGATCAGACATAATATACATTCATTTTCTGTTATATTTAACAATATGTTTACATTTACATAAATATATATATATATATATATATATATATATATATATATATATATATATATATATATATATATATAATAAGACAATTTTTGTCTTTACTTTCGCCCGAAGTTAATATATATTAGGAAATTTCATGGAAATTGTTAGGATGAATATATGTTTAACTAATGATCTGCTGCCCCAATACGCTATATGTATGTACACAAATATGTCTAGATGCAATGCGGGACAATTTTGTCTTTATTTTCAGCCGAAATTAAAGGAAATATACGAAGCTTAGAACGGTTCCTGATCAAACATAATAAACATTCGTTGTGTGTTATATTTAACAATATATGTTTGAAATTTCATAGACGTAGATATATGTATACATATATGTAGCGACATAAAGAGATATGGAGTAAAAATTCCACGACTGCTCTGTTCGTCAATGAGACTTAACGTCAGAAGAAACAGGCTTTACATCTTCTTCCACGTGATTCTTTCAGATACACTGGCGGCGCCCATTTTCTCTCCGGATCATGGTGTTCGTTGATTTCGATCCGTACACAAGTCCCTGTGGTTTTGAATTCAGAGTTGTTGTTCTTCTAGGACGGTTGCCACCGAAGGCTATAGGATCCCATCAGTCCTGATATTTACCCATTGCTGGTTCGGGGAGATATTAGGTTGTAAATAAAAAAAATGAACTCGACTGGAATTCGAACTCAGGTCTCCGTTTCCTCAATCGAGGCCTCTATCGATTCACCAATATTTCTCCCGATAACTTTATTTATTTATTTGTGTGTGTGTGCGTATGAGAGAGAGGGAGAGAGTGAGAGTGAGAAAGAGAAAGAGCGAGAGAAAGAGAGCATTGGCAAAGAGGAATTAAAGGCATGAAATTGATCCAGCATCAACTGAAAAGAAATTTTATTTCACAAGAACAATATGAAAAGAAAATGAGAAGCCAATAAATAAATAAATGAAAATATTTTTTTTTTTCCTTTTTTTTCTGGAGAAAGTCAAAGACTTTCTAACTTTTCTTACACATTTTTCATTCCGTCGTAAATGAGAAAAGTGACCAAATCAGAAATAATTAACGCTGGATGGCGACAGTCTGTTTCATGTTTAAATGCAATCGTCGAGCCATCGATTGCGTCTAAGAAACAGACTGTCACTAACCATTGTCCACACTACACAGACACACACACACAAACGCTCACTCACTGAGGTTTTAATGCAGTTGTCTGTAAGAGTGATGATATAGGCATTATATATATATATATATATATATATATATATATATATATATATATAGAGAGAGAGAGAGATAGATAGATAGATAGATAGATAGATAGATAGATAGATATACATATATATATATATATAGAGAGATAGATAGATAGATAGATAGGTAGATAGATAGATAGATAGATAGATAGATAGATATACATATATATATATATATATAGATCGATAGATAGATAGATAGATAGATAGATAGATATACATATATATATATGAAAATTTCTCCGAATTAATCAGTAGAGAGAAAATATTTATGAATAAAAATGACAATAGCAATTACCAGTTTTCCTATTGTCATTTTTATTCATAAATATATATATATATATATATATATATATATATACATACATACATATATATATATATATGTAATTATTTATTTAAAAATATGATTCCATCGCTACATAGGAGTTCACATGTTTCAAAGCAAGAGAACTCTTATGTAGCGATGGAATCATATTTTTAAATAAATAATTATATTTATGCTCTACTTTTGTATCGAGCACTATTTTTTTTAAAATAATAACAAAAATACTACAGAACATTGGATTATTTACCTAACGAGTTATTTCCTATTTTCTATATATTTTCACACACACACACACACACACACATATATATATATATATAAATATATTCGTGGCGTTATCGACTTATATACTTGTCATATTTCTGTGTTTTTTGTGAAGCTATGCATTGTTAAAACAATGTATATTTTATGTCTACTAGATTTCATTTCCTCTCGTAAATATCATTATGTGTGCGGATTAATTGAAAAAAAATTCATGTGGGATTTTTCTCAAATTTTGTATAATAGTCAATCATATGAGTCACAATTGGTTTAAGATTTAAAATTAAAAACATTCAAAATTAATAAAAAATTAATATTTTCAGAGACATTGGGTTGTAAATCCCTGCTTGTTAGTAGCAGTGAACTACAGAACTGTTTTATTATTTCAATAAGGTTCCTCGATTAATTTCGGACTAAGGGAGGAAAAGCGTCACTCGAAAATGTTTTTCCACTTTGCCATACATCTTCTCTACAAAACTTCTTTCTATATAAAAATCTTTATCTCATTCTGCTTATATCCATCTGTCTGTCTATCTATCAATGTTTATGTATACGACTATATAGCTGTGTATATTATGCATGTATATATATATACATACATATATATATATATATATATATATATATATATATATATATATATATATATATATATATATATATCACTAGGGACACAGAAAGATAGATATGAACAAATTAAAACAGATAGATAGATAGATAGATAGATAGATAGATCGCCTGTACAAATATATGTATATGTGTCCCTTTAGATAAAATCGTGCATACAGACGCTTACAAACATATGCACATAACCGTATAATATATATATTAGAGATGTTTTATTATATTGTTATCTAAGTGTGTGTGTGTGTGTACGTGTGTATGTACTGATAGATCTGATGGGACATATTTACATATATAAATGTGTACAGACACACACACACATATATGTATAAGAAATAGTAGTATATGTGTATATATGTGTATAGATAGATAGATAGATAGATAGATAGATAGATATGAACAGATTAGGGTATATATATATATATATATATATATATATATATATATATATATATATAGATACATATATAGATATACAGAGAGAGAGAGATGTCTCTCTCTCTCTCTCTCTCTATATATATATATATATATATATATATATATATATATATATACATATAAGGATAGATATATATAGAGATAGAGAAATATATACATAGATAATTGTGAACAGAATGATATATATATATATATATATATATATATATATAGATAGATAGATAGATAGATAGATAGATAGATAGATAGATAGATGAACAGACTATGATAGTGTTCTTTGATTGGATGCGGATATCGTCCTCTCTCTCTCTCTCTCTCTCTCTCTATATATATATATATATATATATATATATATATATATATATATAAATGTTTGCGTCTGCATGTTCGGGATTTTTTACCCTTCCCTGCTGCGTTATCAAATGAGAAAAAAGCCGACATTTTGTTCAACAAATTCAACAAATTCAACAACAATAAATAAATCAAAATAAAAACAATGATTTTTTTTTTTCTTTTGTGATATTTTTTTTTTCATTTCATATATTATTATCATTTTTTTTTTTACATAGTCATGAGTGGACATTAACATAGATATTTAGATATGTCAAAACAAATATCAACAATTATTCCAATGGTATTACCTACAGTCTTTGTATATGAAAAGCGTGAGTTCCCTGGGGGCGTCAAAGTGTGGTATCAGGGGTGGGCGCGGTCCAATTCGATTTAACGTATATCGTCTTTTACATACCCCCACCCAAAAAAAAAAAAGAGTGATATATTTGAGTCTTCATTTTTCTTTTCATTTTCAGGGGGTAGTTGTTATGTTACGTGCATAAAAACTTTCAAAATGAAATTAATTTTTACATGAAAATACGAACACACACACACACACACATATATATATGTATGTGTGTGTGTGTGTGTGCATTTATATATATATATATATATATATATATATATATATATATATATATGCTAAAGTTTGTAAAGCAGAATATACATACAATCATACATACATATATATGAATAATATTAAACATATGTATATATATATATATATATAATAGAATAATAGTACGCAAATTAACACACGCACACACATACACACACACATACATATATATATATATATATATATATATATATGTCTGTGTGTGAGTTATAATATATATATATACGTGTGATGGTATATTTATGAGTTAAAGTGCTCGATATCAGAGATAGAGCGAATATAAATATAAAAGTGGACATTGAATTCAACATCGAACGATGACAGTATTTTTATATAATTGAACGGAATTTTCATGTCCACTACATATATATGTGTGTGTGTGTGTGTGTGTGACAATGTATATACCTATATATGTAGGTATGCATATACAGCTGTCTATATAAATATATAACTCAATATATATTCCTATATATGTGTAGAGGATTGCATACATACGTACCTACGTACATATATATATATATATATATATATATATATATATATATAGTTAAATATATGTGTGTATGTGTACTTCTATGCAGAATTGTTAGTAAATGTCGATAATTTAAGATGCGTTTAAATTAATTTAATATATACACGTATCTTTATTCACATTTATACAGACATATATACATAGACACACACACACACATCAATATATATATATATATATATATATATATATATATATATATATATCCATACATATGCATATATATGCCTGCATATATTTACCAAATAATTGAATAGAATCCACTTTTGCTTTCAAATAACACTGTGTATTTTTTTAAATCATCCTTAAAAATGTTCATAAATTTAATGATTACCGAAAATGATTTTAGATTGCAAAACGAAACAAAATAATTTACAGGAGGAAAAAAAATAAAGAAAGAAAAAAAAATGAATACAGGAAAAATAATATAAAAATAAAGAAAAAAGATAATATTGACAGATTTTCTTTAACTTGTCGCGGGTCGGGGAATGGGGCACGCCCCGGAACTCACAAAAAATCTCTTATTCACCTTTCATATATATATATATATATATATATATATATATATATATATATATATATATATATATATGCCGTTTTTTTTTATGTACTATGAAAAAATATCATGCTTTTTGTATTTGAATAAAGTACAATATTAGATGGGAGTTTTTTTTGCAATTACCTCTGTGTTCGTTCCAGAATCTGTAAATTTTCAGCTCAGATCCTATGCTTGTAAACACATCCATACATTAAATTTGGAATCAAATTTTGTTTTTTTTTTTCTTTTTTGTTTTTTTTTTTTGTCTTTTTTTATATTAGTTTCTTTCTTTTTTTCCTGGTAAGTTTTTCATATATCGTCTCTTTTTCGTTATGATTTTTTTGTTTGTTTTTTTTTGTTTTTGTTTTTTGTTTTTTTTTGTAGAATTCTTTTTTGTTTGGGTTTTCGTTCGTTCTTTTGCATTTTCGTGGTTTGTGTGCGTGTATCTGAATGTGTGTGTGTGTGTGAGCGTATGCGTATGTTCGTGTGTGTGTGCTTGCGCGTGTATGTATGTGTGTGTGTATGTGTCCTTTTCGTTTTTTTTTTCTCTTGAAGAAATCGTCCGGTGTTTTTTTCGGTGCTCACATTTCAGATCGGATCAATTTGGTTCTATTTCACGTTTCTTTGCGATTCGATATATATATATATATATATATTAAAAAGAAGAGAAGAGAGGTGCCGTAAACGTTTTTGGTTGTAATGTGGATTTATTTATGTATGTATGTATTAGCTGTGAGAAAACATAAATAAATAAGAAAATAAATAAGAGTTTTAGGTTCCGTTCGGAGTGTATGGAAGAAGAAATATATATATATATATATATATATATATATATATATATATATATATATATATATTCCAATAAAGTTTTTGGTACTGTATGATAAGTGTATCATCCAAGTTAACAATTTTGTTCATTGACAAAAACGTTTGGTACCGTTTTTTCTATTTAGCTGAACGTGAGACATGTTTTAGTCGAACGCAATTTTCGAAAACTTTTTCAAGAAAACAAAAGAACAGGTGCCTTCAGATCGTATAAGACAAAGTTTTACGTAGTCAGAATCTTAAATGATGCGCAGTGATATATAGGTTTCAAAAATGGCCAGCCTTCTCCCAGATAATTTGATCTCAAAGAAATTGTCAAACGACTCGAGAAGCGGTTGTTTTCGACAGTAATCTTAATTCGGGTCTTTATTATTATTATTATTATTATTATTATTATTATTATTATTATTATTATTATTATTTCCATTTTAGCGTCCCTTTCTCACTTTTTCTTTTATTCTTGAACTGTTCATTCTTCTCTTGTATAATCACATCAGGAAGGGATTATTCTCTGAGTCGCAAATTTGTATTCTCTCCAAAATAAATACACTTCTTATATATATATGCTCAACAGATGAAGAAACTTCTACATATATATTCATATATATATATATATATATATATATATATATATATAGTGGGAGAGAAGGGCGGTTTTGGAGGAAAATAGTCTACATATATTTTATTTCGTTAACCTATATTCTTTTTTGAAAATGCCCATTTTAACAAAAGTACCTGAAATTTATATATATATATATATATATATATATATATATATATATATATATATATGTATACTTAAAGAACTTAATTCAAAGTACTGTTATTCTTGATTGATTTTCAGAACATTTCTTCGAAATGTTGTATTTTTATCCATCAATATATACGTATAAACACTTGTGTACATATATATATATATATATATATATATATATATATATATATATATATATATATATATATATATATATATATATATATTACATATGGTTGTGTTTATTTGCTTACAAGAGTCAATATGTTCATTGTATTAATATATATTGTTGACCGTCGGTGTTGTTTGCATAATTCATCATTACATGTTTTTTTTCTTCATCTTTTTAAATATTTGCATTCATTTCTCGTAGATTTTCCATTTAGAAAAAGCAATAAACAATTCAGCTGAACTGACAATGTAAATCCGAAGAGTAAATATTCAATGTTGTTTCCTTCCGAAACTTGTCGAGTTTTGTCAATTTTGTTTTTCTCAGAGAAGCGTTCATTTATTGAATGATATTAGTTCTTTGTCATAGTTTATTTCTTCTTCTGTTGATACCGTACCTATTTTTTAGTTGGTATCACCCAATCAAGGCAATGCAGTCACTAAGACGCAGGTGGTTATAAAGTGTGGAGTAATTAGGAACAGAAACATTAGCAATAAGTAGAAAGGAGAACAGTATTTGTAATACTGTTTCATTTTCATTCTAAATCCTCACCGTCCTAATTCTTATTGATAATCGGCCATAGGCGACCAGCTGACAGCAAATCTCCAGCACTCTCCTCGGTATTGCTGCCATATAATGGATCCAAAGTTTACTTTCATTTGCGATTTCATGAATCAGCCTGCGGGCTTCCCTTGGCACCTCGATGTCGTGTCGGGACAAGAAAGCTTGTCTCGCTAGATCAATTACGAGTGAACAGTCACTTCCATATCCACTGGGTGTCCCCATACATTCGGCCTTGAGCCACGTCTAAGGAACGCTTCCAAAACCACCAGGTTCCTTAAACATGTTTGGCGGCTTTAAACTCGGTTTTAACTGGTATATATTTCCTCCAGCTTACACGAAGAGCGATTAAATTGGTAATCCTTCTCCACAAATAACAGCAGTTAATTATATATATATATATATATATATATATATATATATATATATATATATATATATAATAAATAAATCCTAATGTGGTGAAACGTAGGTACTTAGTACCTGGCTCATTAGGATTTATTTATTTTACATTTGCTTTACTTATTGAGTACTCTTCGTTTTAATATATATATATATATTATATATGTTATTTTTCTTTGTACCAGAACTTGTAGGTAATGGAAGACTTTTTTCGTCTTGTTCGAAAGTTTCTGTTTTTTTCTTCTTTTCTTTTCCAAATTTTTTCCTAGGATGTCAATTTGTTTGAAAATTGTGCTATCCAGGTTTTTTCACCCACCGAGTTTTACATATATATATATATATATATATATATATATATATATATATATATATATATATATGAATGGGGTTTACCTTTACTGTCTTTTCATTAAGACGGATATTTTTCTAACGATTTAATTTGGCGAGAGTTGCTTTCAATTTGTCCGTCTTATCACCAAGGTCATTTCAAAAGTATTTTCTTCAAATGACTTTTCATTTTATTTAGACCGGGCCTATTAATTTAAAATGCGTGCCAATTTCAAGAAAAACAGTCCGCATATTTTTTTTTTGGGGGGGGTCACGCAGTTGAAGCTTTCCAATTACAAGAATCAGCCTGCAAAATTCCTTTTTACTTCTGCCTTTCATGGCGCACACTCATCAAAATAACAATTTTTTCAATGTTTCCGATTAAAATCAAATAAAAAATTATAGCATTCTTTCCGGATGTAACTGCGAAAGACCTAAATACATTCCAGGCTATTTTCCATCCATATAGATATGTGCATGTTTGATAGAAAAATGCATTTCATATTATATATATATATATATGTGTGTGTGTGTGTGTGTGTATATATATATATATATATATATATATATATATATATATATATATATATATATATATATATATATGTGTGTGTGTGTGTGTGTTGTATATGTAAGTGTCTTTTAACTCGTGTCTGTTTGTGTTTCTGCATTTCATTTGAGTTGCATTAATAGATAATTGTATGTATTGGTAATGTCAATAATTTCCGTTTCCCTATAAGGAAACATTCCACGTTCATTGACCGAGCAGCCAGTGACGCTTTTGGTTGAAATTTATAAAATCTTTCTATTAAAACAATTTTTCTCAAGTCCAGTAGCTCTTATCGCTCTTGCCAGTCTTCATGGGGTTTTCCTTCCTAACCTTTTGTTTCAACTAGTGTGGAAGGTCAACATCTTGATTAGGTCATTATTTTCTCTTCGTGTCACATATGCTTTCCATTCTAGCTGTTGTATTTGAATATAATATATATATATATATATATATATATATATAATTGTGTATTTGGGCAGCAATCCTTCTTTTATACATGTTTCATTAAAAACAACCGAGCCTTTTATTCATTTTTTTTCTTGCGTTTGTGTAAGTATTTTATTTTCTGGACATAATGTGTGCAAAAAAGTGTCCGAATGTACGTATTTCCGAGCGCTTTCGGCAATTTTCGAGACATAGGATGTTTTTTTTATTCTTATTTTTAACTGAATGTGCAGATTTTTTTTACGTACGTATCTAGATTTATAAGAATGTGTTTTTCTTTTTCAAACATACCATATTGTAATCGTGTTCATAGTTGAGTGTTGGCTTTTTCTTTTTCATTATCAATGTTTCCATTATTTTTAGCCTTTTTTTTACATGAAACTATTATAGTCGTATTATCTACGACTATATTGCAGATGGATTTTGGTAGGGTTTCCATGTGTGTTTAAATGAGACCTAATTGAGCTATGGTCAGAGAGATGTAAAGTGAGTCTCCTGGATAGGCATGTAGTTGTATGTCCAATATAATATTCATGAATTTGGTTTGATCAGGAACGCTGTTCCTTATGGCGGCATGTGAGTTCATAAATAATATTGGTTTTCTGTAAATTGAATCATGTGAATGAATTGACGTTGTTGATGGTCAGCTGTTTTTTTGTTTTTTTGGTAGATTATTCAAATTTCTTTTTTTCTGGTCGACTGGGTTGTGATTTCTCTATAATGTTTCTAAGAGAAAATTCATCCGGCTTGTAGTTAACGTGTATTTGATTTTTACAAAATATTTTGTCATTGTTTTTATGTGTTTATATATATATATATATATATATATATATATATATATATATATATATAAATTCGGAATTTAAATTACTGACCAAGTGTATATAGACTTTTGAATTCATATGAGAAAGAAATTATGTTAATATGAAGATAAATGTTCTTTTTGTTTTTTTACGGGGAAGAATGTCCATTTTTGAAATTATAAATTTGTTTTTTATTTATTTTTCTTAATCCGTGATGAAAACGTTTTCGGTGTCCATTTCTGGTTTTCTTCATGCGTTTTGCTGTTTCTTTTAAATCATTTTTTTTGTTTGTTTGTTTATTGTTTTTGTTTTCGTTTTATTTTACGCCCCGCGAAGGCCACAGTTGTTTCGCAGTCTGTCTCAAAGTCCAGTTGTCATTCACAAAACGCGGATTTTCATAATTTTTACAATCAAATCACCCGTCGTGTACCGCTGCGGTATTGAAATGAAAATAAAATCGTTTTTGTCGATCCGCTTCCATCGATAATGTATCAGAAAGAACTTATACATCGATCTCCAGTCATTATCTATCGCCATTTTTTTTTGTTGTTGTTATAGTTTTGCCATTTCCGACATGAGCCCGATTTTTTGTTTGTGTTTTTGTTTGTCTTCCAACTGACCACAGTCAGCTTCTACCCGATCAACTTCAAGTTTCAAATATATATATATATATATATATATATATATATATATATATGAGTGTTTGTCTGTGTGTGTATGTATCTGTGTTTGTGGCTTTAAGGTCTGATTTTGAATCTCTAGTCATAATACAAACGTGGAAGGGTTAAATTTCTGTACAGAATGGAAATAAAACTAAAAAAAAAAAAAAGAAAAACATTTTAATTCGTATCAATATTACATTGTGCCTTTCAATATACATATATAATTAATAATTTCTGTTTTGGAGGGGGGGTTGAAAATTTTGGATTTATATCTGACGCTACCCGGCACAAAAGATGACATATATCTTTGATGAAAAAAAAAAGTCAAAAGGTATTTATCAACTTTTGTTAATTATTGTTATTGTCGAGGTTTGAAGGTTTATACACCTGGAATTTGATGTTGTGTATAGATTTTTTTTTTAACAAAACAATTTTTTTCTAATAAGAATGTGGACATTTTTTGTCTTTTTTTACGGTTCTAAGAATGGCCTTTATTTACAGGAATAGTGGTCTTTCATTTTCCTTCTTTTTTGTCTTTCTTTTCTTTTTCTTTTCTTTCTTTTCTTTGTTTTAATATTATTTCTGTCTCTTTGCTTTTGGGTTTTTTTTCTTTTCGGGACCATTCATTTCGGACTTTGTTCCAAAATTCGATTTTTTTTTTATTTTCTCTGTTTCAAAAAGTCACAAAATGCTTGAAATTTAATACAGTATTTCTTTCCAAGTTGATATTTTACATAAAGAAGTTCTGATATGAAATACAGGTTTTTTTTTAAGATAATCACTTTAAATACGAATATATATATATATACATATACATACATACATACAAACATACATACATTCAACCATATATATATATATATATATATATATATATATATATATATATATATATATATATATGAAACATTTGTATATCATTTAGCATTTATCTTTCATACATAAATATAATCTCATATTGTGTGTAAGTTATTGAGTGCAGGGCCGGTGCAAGGTCCCCGTGTCCCCAATCTATGATACCCACCCCACCTTAGACTCCAATACATCTCAGTTTTTATAAGATATTATTCATATAAAATACAAATTTTATTCTAACCTAATCATGTACAATAATAGATCATATGGAATATAAATGAACAATTAAAATAGAACAATTGTAGCTATTAGGTTGGTGCAAAAATAATGTCGTTTTCTCACATATGTTACTATTGTGCGAAAACCACATTATTTTTGCACCAACCTAATAAATACAAATTAGATCTCCAGTCATTATCTATCAGCATTTTTTTTTTTTGTTGTTATAGTTTTACAATTCCCGACATGAGCCCGATTTTTTGTTTGTTTTTTTGTTTGTCTTCTAACTAACCACAGTCAGCTTCTACCCGGTCAACATCAAGTTTGATAATATATATATATATATATATATATATATATATATATATATATATATATTAGGTTGGTGCAAAAATGATGACGTAATAATGTCGTTTTTTGACGTTAAAAAATACGTCAAAAAACGACATTATTACGTCATTATTTTTGCACCAACCTAATATATATATATATATTTGAGTGTTTGTCTGTGTGTGTATGTATCTGTGTTTGTGGCTTTAAGGTCTGATTTTGAATCTCTAGTCATAATACAAATGTGGAAGGGTTAAATTTCTGTACAGAATGGAAATAAATCTAAAAAAAAAAAGAGAAAACATTTTAATTCGTATCAATATTACATTGTGCCTTTCAATGTACATATATTATTAATAATTTCTGTTTTGGAGGGAGTTGGAATTTTTTTGATTTGTACCTGACGCTACCCGGCACAATTCAACTAGAAAAATTGTATCTAAATACAAATTAGAGACATATCATAATAGATTATTCCATCTTAAACAAATCAGAAATTTTTAGCATTATCTTCTGATTTTTTTTGTAAAAAGTTAAATTATTTTAACACTTTCAAAATTATGAATAAAAAAAAAAATAGTGAATTTTAAATAATGTTTTTTTTTTGTTTTTTTTTTTTTTCGTGACTTAGTATGTGTAAAACATATTTACGGATTTCGGCGAAAAATGATCCCAAAATCATCCCGGAAACCGTGAAAAATGTTCATTTTTTTATTTTTTTTTTTTTATTTAGTAGTTGTTCTAAGATTAACTTATAACGTATATAAATGTAGATAGAAAAAAAAAGCAAATGTTGATGAGATAGTGGGGTCATAAAGCACTGCCCGGGACCCCCAATCAGGCTTTGGTTCCCCATCTCTGTCGGGGGCGGATGTTTCAGGAAGGTGTGGGGGTTGTAGAAGGCACCGGCCCTGATTGAGTGGGTGTGTTAATTTATATGGAAAGTCGACGTGAAAGTGTTTTTGGCCTTTCATTCGGAAGACTGAAATAATACCAAAACTCACACGCAGACAATTTTGTTCCCTCAATTCTTAATTACCAAACCATCTCTTCTCACGCGTCTACTCGGTCTTTCATTCATCAAAACATTCTTCTTTTTTTTTATCTCACATTTTAATCCAAACAACTTATACATTCTATTAATATTTACTAAAGCCAGAAAGCAAGTTTCTTCCTTCGGGACCGAATATAAAAATAATATAAACATATGTATGTATGTATGTATGTATGTGTGTGTGTGTGTGTGTGTGTGTGTGTCTGTCTGTCTGTGTATGCATGTCTGTGTATGCATGTCTGTGTGTGCATGTCTGTGTGTGCATGTCTGTGTGTGGCCACATTAATCGTTTCTAGCAATTGCTTAACCGTTTTAAGATTGGGTTTTACTATTTGTATTGGCGAAAATTTTCAACTGGATCATCGATAAATATCTCATGATTATTATTATTATTATTATTATTATTATTATTATTATTATTATTATTATTATTGTTGTTGTTATATACTGTACCTATGAACACTAATATGCATGTCTCAATCCTCATAAATACGTTGGACACTATTTTAAGCGGGGGTAATATGCTGTCTAAGTAGTCCACCACTAGCAGTGGTTTACCTACTTCACGCCGCTGGCGGGTATTGTATTTTGTTGATGTTATAAAGATTCCCACTTCATTTCCAAACTCCGTTTTAGTTATTCCTCATTCAGTAACCCTTTCCAGGTTACAACAATTATTATTATTATTATTATTATTATTATTATTATTATTATTTCCTGATTCCTGGTGTATATGTATTTCTTCTCGGGTCCCAACCAGAGACATAAGGTCAAAAATGGCTTCATGACATTTTCCACTGAGCATTTTTTGAGAAAAAAAATCCCCTAAGATCACACACATTTTATTTTTATTCTTTAAGGTTTGGGTTACCAGGAATCCCTTCAAAGTGTCTATTGGGAACTCTTTTTTTTTTTTTATTATGATTATTTGATCTGATATCCTTTCCGACTCTTAGATGTTTCGGCCGAGTGGTGACAGTTATATCTCAAAATTATTATTATTATTATTATTATTATTATTATTATTATTATTATTATTATTATTTCCTTTGATTTCTGGTGTGTACACATTTCTTTCCGGGTCCCGCCCAGAGACCTAAGGTTAGAAATGGCATCATGACATTTTATGACCAATTAGAAAAAAAACACAAATATATACATAAATAAACAAACATTTACATAGATAAAGCTATTATTATTATTATTATTATTATTATTATTATTATTATTATTATTATTATTATTGCACGTAGAGAAGAAAGGAAGGGAAAAGACAATCATTAACAATATCGAAATATTATTAAACCTTGTTAAAATCTATGCCTTTTATTTTCATAAATCTCTAAGTGTTGAAACTTTTGGGAGATTTCCGGCAGTCATTATTATTATTATTATTATTATTTTGAATGTCTCATGTCATTGTTGTTATGTCTTGAGTACCGGGTTTAGAATCAAAACAAGGATCTCAGACAAACATTAATTTTCGAAATATGCTGGCTGCACCCAGTAAGGCCTTTTCGTATTTAATGGAGCTTTCGTCGAATGATTTTTATACCAATTTGCTCGATAGATTCTTTAACCTCCATTGCGATCGCGCCGAGTGTCCCAAACACTACTGGGATGACTTTAACATTTTTCTCCGTTATTTTCTACAATCAGGCAATCTCAACTTTCCGTTCAGAGCCGAATCAATTATTTGGCATTCACTTTCATTATATTATCAATTATCATTATTATTATTATTATTATTATTATTATTATTATTATTATTATTATTATTATTATTATTATTATCTTGACTGGTTGTTTGAAACAATTATTTACCTGAGATAAACCAAGTTTTTTTTTTCTTAAGATCTTATTGTAATGTTTCTTTAAATGTTTACATAAATATTTGTAATTCAAATAAATAAGTATTTACTGCGTTTTTATGCAAATTACGTTGTATTATTATTGTTATTATCATCATCATCACCATTATTATTATTATCTGTATTATTTGCTTTTTCATACACTCATTTACCAAGTGTTTCGGGTGACACCTAACGTAAATGAAAGTTTTTTCTGAAGAAGTTATCAAAAAAGAGATCTAATTGCAGTATGACAAGAGAACTCATTAGCAAATTCTAAACGGATTTACTGTGTCTATCAGTATTCCTGGTGCTCCTACAAGTATTGGAATAACAGCTGAGTTTACATCCACGTTCTCGTAATTTCTATTTCCACATGTTTATACTTGGAGAGTTGATCAAATTCTTACCCGGATATTTTTTTTTTTTTTTTTTTTAGCAGATGCCGTGATTATGTCGATAAAATTAGGCGCTTGTATACTTATTATTCATTATTTTTTTTTTTTTTTTGTTAATGGTAATCTGTATTTTAGCTTGTATATTGCAGTAGGGAGGTATGGCAGATACCCGGAAAACAGTAACAGTATCAACGTCTATAAAATTCGTGGTCTTGTTATACTCATAACATTATTATTATCATTATTATTGTTAATAAGCAAAATGATTAA
>OZ010607.1:75204942-75212442 GCA_963932145.1 Acanthosepion lycidas | reverse complement strand
CATTACATTTCATATATATATATATATATATATATATATATATATATATATATAGAGAGAGAGAGAGAGAGAGAGTGAAATAGATAGATAAAATGAGGAATTAAACATATATATATATATATATATATATATATATATATATATATATATATATATATATATATATATTGTGTATTTGGGCAGTAATCTTAATTCTATATAACAATTAAACGATACCAAACGGCTCTACTACAAACAGAAACAAATCAAAACATACAGGTCGACAGATTCAGGTACGACCTTGTCAGTTTTTTTTTATGATACTTCCATAAAAGAGGAATTATTAGGTTGGTGCAAAAATAATTTCGTTTTCTCACATAGTAACATATGTTAGAAAACGAAATTATTTTTGCACCAACCTAATACTTCCCAAATGCACAATATATATATATATATATATATATATATATATATATATATATATATATATGTATATGTATATATATATATATACTGGATTCTCCCATCATTTTGGACGTAGGGGTTTCACCAACCCCGTTCCAAGGACCGAACAGCCAGACTATGGTAAGATATGATTTGTTTATAGAGGTGTGGGCTTATGCTGAATCAATCAAACAAACTGTGTGTGTGTGTGTCTGTGTGTGTGCAGAGAGACAGAGATAGTATTAGTATATATATATATATATATATATATATATATATATATATATATATGTGTGTGTGTGTGTGTGTGTGTGTGTGTATGTATGTATGTATGTATCTTTTCTGAGGGAGATATGCATCTATACATATATGTGTGTGTGTATCAATCGAGAGATAAAACTATATGTATATATGTGTGTGTGTGTGTGTGAAAAAATTTAGCTTAATAGAGAGTCTGCAAATATGAAAGTCGATATTGAAGTCAACACCCAATCGTCAGTTGAGAAATATATATATATATATATATATATATATATATATTAAGAGAGAGAGAGAAGGAGGGAGATATTGGGAGCACGTTGACTTAAAACTGTTCTTTCTGACTGATATATGGGTAGGGGGCATACCATTTCGATATCCGTCGAGAATTGAAGGTTCCTATTGGAACATTCGATCTCTTAACTGGCAGGCATTAATTTCACATATACAAATACATGCACACACACGTGTATATATATAATGTACGTACATACATGCATATGATTAAATCTCTTACATTGTAATTTTGATTATTTTACTTCAAATTTATTTATATATATATGTATATCTATCTATCTATCTATCTATCTATCTATATATATATATATATATATATATTTATATATATATATTTATATATATTGTTTATGTGTGTGTGTGCCTGTTGTAAGGAATGTGATAAATAATTACGTAAAAAAAAATAAAGAAAAAAGTATATTGAAGCATTTCATCGTAATATTTCCACAGGTAACCTCTTTCTAATTTAATGTCTTCATTGAAAAACGAGTTAGATTGTGATCTTGTTAGGAATCAAACCAGTTTAACACATTTTTCTCGAAAGGAAGAACATCGTTATTTCTTCCTTTTTCTAATTATTAATTCTAACTTCTTTTTTTTTAAATTTTATCATCAAACACTTGGCTGCGAACAGGAACTCAAAATTTAGAATGAGTTTGGCGTTCTCTTAATTATCCACAAGTGCGTGTTATTTGTCAGTCTGTATCAGTTTGTTGCATGGCAGTGGCAGACCTACATTTTAAGGGTCCTGCAGCTTGAACAATTATGGTGGTCCCTACGCAACCAGCAACAATAGATTTGATGATCGAACTGCCAAAATATAAGCTATGAATACATAGAGTCTATACAACTGAGTGTCTGGACATAGCAAGCCCCCAAGTGAATTTTGAAATTTGGCCAATCACAGGGGAAATTTGAGGCCACGTGAAAAGGCTGTTTGATCATTAGCTAATTCAGCTCATTGGCTTATGATTCTATCACTTAAATGCCCTTATTTTAATAATAAAAACTTAAAAAAAAACATGGATTTTAATGAATCACTCATAAAAATAGTCGTCTCATGTGCCACGCTGGGGTTAGGGACCCTGAAATATAAGCTTCGTTAGTTTTATTCGTGACCATAGGAAGGTTTAAAGAAAACGACCAATTCTTTAATAACATTTTTAAAATTAATAAAATTATTAAAATTGGAAAAAGAAGAATTTATATTTGATTAAATATATACCAGTTTTTGAAATTACTCCGAAACACGACTCTATTTTACAAGTCTGTTGTGTAGAAACTATATCCCTCAACAGTGTCATCGTATTTGGTTAAAGTAAAACTAAATTAATAATGGTTAACATTTTCCCTTCTTAGAATAATTTATTTTAACACTTCTTCCCCAATGATGTTATGGTGTCTGTCGTCAAAAGTTTATTAGATCTATCGTCCCACGGACCACGGTGCAGTGAATTCGAACCACAATATCTTGTGCAATATTAAGAAAGAGTAAAAATTATACAGGGTGATTGAAAATTAACCCCCTTTTTTATGCATGATAGACTCTAACATCTAACTATCATCTTTAGAAGACGGGAGAGTCTATTATGCATGAAATAGGGAGCTACTTTTGAATTACCCTGTGCATGTAAATTTTCTCGTGATAGATAGATAAGTTGGTAATTGTAATACTGTACTAGACATAGCCCATATTATTCTGGTTGTTCTATCTATCTATCTATCTATCTATTAGGTTGGTGTAAAAATAATGACGTAATAATGTCGTTTTTTGACGTATTTTTAACGTCAAAAAACGACATCATTACGTCATTATTTTTGCACCAACCTAATATCTAACTATCTATCTATGTATTTCAGTCTGTTCATATCTATCTACCTATTTCAGTCTGTTCATAATCTATCTATCTATCTCAGTCTGTTCATAATCTATCTATCTATCTCAGTCTGTTCATAATCTATCTATCTATCTATCTATCTCAGTCTGTCCATAATCTATCTATCTATCTATCTATCTATCTATCTATCTATCTATCTCAGTCTGTTCCTATGTCTCTATCTCATTCTGTTCATATCTATCTGTCTGTTTGTCTATCAACGTGTTTATGTATACAACTATATAGCTGTATATATTTATATATATATATATATATATATATATATATACATATATATATATGTATATGTATATGTATGTATGTATGTATGTATGTATGTATATTTGTATGTATATATGTATCTATGTATGTTGATAGATAGATAGATAGATAGATAGATAGGCAGGCAGGTAGGCAGACAGACAGACAGACAACAGACAGACAGACATAGGCCATGTTATTGTGTGTGCCCGGCGTAAAAAGTATATTTTGTTTGAATTGAGAAGAAAAAAATCATTCGTATAATAATTTAAAATAAAACGCACAAGTTTAAAATAAAATAGCAGTTTAAAATAGTATTTTTTTTTACCATGAGGAAATATTTTAAAGTTTTCAAAGTTCAAAAATAAAAAGAAAAACAAAATAACTTAATTCACCTTAAAAAAAAAAACTGATTGGTAAACAATAAACATTATAACGTCTTCATAAAAATAAAAAAAAAATTATTGCGACTCATAAAACTCAACACTTCGGCCGTTGCGACTGTAAATTCAAAATTCTCCATAAGAGGCTTGACATCTGATCGTGAAAAAGAAAGCAAGGGAAAGGAGATATTGAAATATATTTGTTAGACTTTGATCGAGAGAATATAAATTTAAAAACAGTTTATTTTTTTATTATTATTAAATTGTGTATGTTTGACGAAAAAAAAAAAACATTTAAAATAAAATATAATTTGTCGAAAATACGAATCCCGAGTTTTTCAGGATTTGAATCAAAAGGAACCAGTATATTTTCGGCGGGTGTTTTTCTACATTTGCGTGAATGAAAGGAGTTTTGATGAGAGCTTTCTCAACAACAAAGAAACTACAAACCGTAAAAGACGAAAACTTATTCATTGAAACTCTATTTTAAATGCAGGGAGATCATCAACGGGTTCAATTTCATTTCAAAGTGCCCCTAAAATTCTAATAGTGACACGGATGACAATCATTTTGATACATTCTCCTAAATTCACAGCATGTTTGCGATTAAAATCTATCTATCTATCTATGTATCTATCTATCTATCTAAGTATATATATATATATATATATATATATATATATATATATATATATATATATATATATATACACACACATACTATACACAGATCTATAGTTCTATACATAGACAGACAAACAGACAGACAGACAGAATGAGATAGATAGATAGATAGATAGATAGATAGATAGGTAGGTGTGAACAGAATGAGATAGATAGATAGATAGATAGATAGATAGATGTGAACAGAATGAGATAGATAGATAGATAGATAGATAGATAGATATATAGAAAAAATGAACAGAATGAGATAGATAGATAGATAGATAGATAGATAGATAGATAGATAGATAGATAGATAGATAGGAATAAACAGAATGAGATAGATAGAAAGAAATGAACAGAATCAGATAGATAGATAGTCAGACAGACAGACAGACAAACAGGCAGACAGACATATATATATATATAGATAAACAAACTGGGGTAAATATATAATAGAGATGGATATATACAAAGATATCATAAAAAGATCTATAGTCAATTACTGCATTTAAACTACAAATTCCCCATGATTTTCTAACCAGACGCTTCCTCTGTAGCTAAATGATATAGCACGTCAGATCAAAAGATGGTTCCGTGGAGGATACAGGTTCGATTCCTGTCAGAGGACACATATTTTTTATGAAATTTATCGGCTAGTTAATACTGCTTATTATAAAAAGAGCATTTACTTAAAAAATTGCATCTATGAAAATAACGTATAAGCTAAAAGTATATTAAAATATATATGTGTGTGTGTGTGTGTGTGTGTTCCTCCCTGTGTGTTGTGTTTACAAATACATGAAATAAGCTTTCATTATTAATATTGAACGAATTGCAATGAACAAACCTTTACCATGTGATTTGTTTATAACTAAGTTCTAAGAGAGTTTCCTGGTCTCGGAGCTCAGAGCTCAACCCTCTCTGCCAGTAGGCAGATATATAAATATGTCTATACAGACTAAGGAGAAAGATGCAATTATTTCATTATCTAATAGAAAAATGTGCCTTGTAACATCGTGATATTTTTGGGGTCAATGTTTGTTGTCTCATCTTAGCGATTACCATTTTTCGGACAAACTATGGCGATAGAAGAAAAATATACAGATTGTTTATGTTTATGAAGAAGGACACACACACACACACAGAAACATGTGAAAATACATACACGAATATATATGTATAGATAGATAGATAGATAGATAGATAGATAGATAGATAGATAGATAATGAAATGACTGCGATAGATAGATAGATAGATAGATAGATAGATAGATAGATAGATAGATAAGGTCAGACAGGAATATGTAGATAGATAGATTTAAACAAATTCAGACAGTATGTACATACACACAAACGCACGCACACACAGACACATACACTATATATATATGTATGTATGTATGTATCTATGTTTGTATAAGTCTGTGTACGAGAGATAGAGAATGTTTATGTGTGTGTGCGTGCGTGTTTGTGTGTGTGTGTGTACAGAAAAAAACTTTCTCTTCTCGCTTCATCATGACGAAGTCCCAAAAACCTATTTCAACTTTTCGATCACAAGTGTTGTATAAGGCGTTGTTTCAGCCACCCTGCTATTAACCACAGCCGGTTGCACAAGACAGACGCCACCCCCCAACTCCTCAATCTTCAACACAAGACCCTCCCTTCGGCACCCCTGCCTTTTTTCACACTTGCCCCATTCTTTTCAACTTTTTTTTTTTTTTGGCTGTTGTTGTTGTTGTTGACAACTTTTACGTCTATTTATTTATTTATTTATTTCTCTTTTTTTCTCTCTGTTAAGCCCCGATTTGTAGTCAGAGAAGGCCGCACTCTCTCTCTCTCTCTTTCACTCTCTCACTCTCTCTTTCACTCTCTCTTTACTTTTTTCCCCCCAAATTTTTTGTCACCTCTATTCTTTTCTGGCAAACACCGACCTAACCTGACGAAAAACAATCTACACCCATGTCAATATTCATATGTGTGTGTGTGGACGCGATTTTCTATGTGTGATCACTATATTAGGCTTAGCTATAGATAGATAGATAGATAGATAGATAGATAGATAGATAGATAGATAGATAGATAGATCCTTTTTTCCTGGGGAAGGGCTTTTTGGTAGGAAGGGGAAATTTTCGGAATATTCTCATGGATAGATAGATATAAATGAATAGATTAAAGTATGAAAGTGTTACGTATATATATATATATATATATATATATATATATATATATATATATATATATATATAGAGAGAGAGAGAGAGAGAGAGAGGAAGAGATAGATAGATAGATAGATAGATAGATAGATGCCTTCAAATGCTGCATATGTACAAACTGATAAGCATGTCTTTGCAAATTAATACTTCACACACACACATACACACACAAACACACACATACACACACAAACGCACACACACACACATATATATATATATATATATATATATATATATATATATATATATATATAAAGCAGAAATAGTTCACTTAACTTATCTGATTGACCGATTCAGAAGTTTCGCGTTGAAGAACACCAGAGCCATCGATATATATATATATATATATATATATATATATATATATATATATATATAGAGAGAGAGAGAGAGAGAGAGAGAGAGAGATTCCTTCAAATGCTGCATATGTACAAATTTATATGCATGTTTTTGCAAATGAATTTTTACACATACACACACACAAATGTATATATATATATATATATATATATATATATATATATATATATATATATATATATATATATATAAAGCATCAAAAGTTCACTTGACTTATCTGATTGACCGATTAAGAAGTTTCGCATCGAAAAACATCAGGACCATCCAGATATATATATATACAATTAAACATATTCAATAAATCAAGAAAGATGACCGACTGAAGAGGTCCACATAGAAACGTACACCATGGCCAGATATTAACTACACATGCACACGTATACAATATGTGTGTGTATTATTTATTAATCCAACAGATTTTTAATCACTTTAAACTTTATTTTTAGTGGATATTTGAATATTTTAATATGTATTAAACAACATATATATTTATTTACATCTACCGGAATAAATATTCGAGAAATCTTATTAAAGAAAAAATGATATACTCTCCGGTAAGATTCGAAACTGGATCGAGGTAAACTGTCGTTAGATCCGACATGCAGGTTTGGAAACTTGTCGAAAAGCCTACATTTTTCTTTAATAATATTTCTCGAATATTCAGCGCGGCAAACGAAAATAAATGACGTCTAATCAAATATGAGTATCAACTAAAAGAAACATTTAAGTTATATATATATATATATATATATATATATA
>OZ010607.1:75189942-75199942 GCA_963932145.1 Acanthosepion lycidas | reverse complement strand
GAAAAAATAGATGACAAATGAGCAACAAAAACATAATTATAAAAAAAAAAGTCGTTTAGAATTTAAAAGTACGTAGAGATTGAAAACCTTCCATCATTATTATTATTATTATTATTATTATTATTATTATTATTATTAAGATTTTACGACTAGTGGCCGAAAACTGGATTTAATCTTCTAATAAAAAGATCAGAAAAAAATACGACAAAAGCCAGTAAAGGCGCTCAATTATGTTAGAGTGTTTGGTTATTTGCACCTGTAAATCTAAGAATACTGTAAATATATTGTGTTTACTTGTGATTCTGTTCTCGCCATGTCCGGTACAAAAACTGGCCTAATTCGTTATGTAGGAGGTATCTGTGTGTGTGTGTGTGCGTGTGCGTGTGTGTGTGCACAGGATCTTGAAAAATCCAATTTGGAAGAAAATTTTTTACAGGGTGAAAAATATAAGCGTAAACCATATGGAAAATAAAGCTGGCTTATTTTACCCCTTATAGCGAATCACTAGGCAATAAACAGGGTTATTACGTGAAAATTATAAATATTTAATCTTATATTCACCCGATATAATAGCAAAAGACGAGACATACAATAATGAGAATTGAACTCAAAGAGGAAATAGCTATTAAAACGATTCCAGTACACATTACTACCCAAGTGTGGGAAGGTCTTAATTAATATTTATCGAAAAAAATTAGTGACATAAAATTTATTTGTTTATATTAAAGAAATATTTTAATAAAATCACAAAAAAAATATCAATGTTTTTAGGTTAAACGGGCCTTTGATTTAAAAATTCGAAATAGTCATAAATACAAAATCAATCGACATAGATAATTTTTTTTTTAAATAGCATCTATGTTTATTCTTTACAATACGACTTTTTTCATAATTAAGCATTTTTTTTCTTTTTAAAGATTTACAAATAGCCCATGTTATGCAGCTTGAGTTTTTAGATGAAAGTGATTTAAAAATTTTCATAATCTTATTAAAAATGTTGCTTGTTCCTGCTATCGTTTGTTTACACGACCGTTACGTCCTGCCAATAACTCACTTAATAATGCGTTTTGATCACCTGAAAGGAGGGGAAAAGACAATATTGAGTTTCAGAAAGAAAGAAAGAAAGAAGTGGAGAGAGAGAAACATATTAAGCTGCTAAGAACAGATACTACACTTTGATCTTAATATCTATTGACATAATTACATCAATTCGACACAAAGGTGAGTGGTGGGGTCTAGAGAAAGGGTTTGTCAAGAATAAATATACAAGAAAAGCAAAAGAATAATAAAAACAGAAAATCGCTCAATTTAAACGACGTTTTATAATATTAACCCATTACCTGCCATGAGTCTCATTTGGAGATCTGTTAAAATTAAACTCACTACATGTTATTCCTTGTTTTTACATTGAATTACTTACATTGCATTTGCAGAGGTATATTTTACAACACTTATTATTATTAGCCGTAAGAAGACACTTTCTGTCGTAATTTTACATTTCACGAGTAGAAAAATAAAGACTATTTTCAAAAGTATTTTTTTATTATTTCTAATCAATATTTTTTTATGATGTTTTATACACATATATATTTGATGTTCTAGTTTCTATAAAAACGACAATGGTAACTACTGGAATTAAACATAAGGAATAAATAAACTCCTAAGACACCTGTCTGGGCCAAAAATGCGCATTAAAAAAATTTGGTAGTTAATGGGTTAAAAAGCTAAAACATCCGGAAAATAAAAAAAATCTAACTGTAGACATATATTAGGAGCATTTGATAATACGAGCAAATTTGGGTCATTTTGAAGAAAAAGTTATATCAAAATATCAATAATAATTAAGATATATTCCGTTTGATATTTTATAGGATAAATAAATTTACAAAAACAATCTACATTTTGTGGTCAATAGCAAACTTGACATCTTCGCTAGAAAGTAAATTAAACGCTTTTTTAGACAGAGATAAAATTTTTAGTAAAATCTCAAAACAAAAATAGTCGATTTATTTCTGGTTTAAATGACGAATTTGAAAAGTTTGGAATATTCTTTATTTATAATGAAAGGAGCATATAACGTTTTAAATTAATTAACTTGCAAAGATACTTAGTGGACATTCATTTTATTGTCGGAGAGAATTAAAAACAGTTACCAGTGATGTTTACTAAACTCGTTATCGTGAAAGTGATCCTTTATATATCGGTTAAAGACGGGGTGGGGTCCTAAACGGTAATTACAGCTACTTTTAAGGATACTCTGAAGATAGATAGATAGAAAGATAGATAGATAATAATGAACAGAGTGAGATAGATTGATAGAAAGATTTGAAACAGTCAGACAAACAAACGAACAGACAGATAAAAATAAAACGAAAACAATTCTAGAAAATAGAAGGATGTCTGCTAAAATACTTGAATTAAATTTAAATATAAACCTAAGTAACCCTATATCAGTGTCATTCATTGGTGTAAAATCGTAACCAACAGTTGACGTATTTCTCCTCGCCACTATATATATATATATATATATATATATATATATATATATATATATATATATATATATATATATATCCAGCGATAAAACAATAAGTAGAACAAGACTTTTAGAATGAAGAAATTGTTTTTTTTATTTTGGAATTCATTTCCTAAAAAACAAAAATTTGACTTATAATTTAGAACCGTTTTTAATATATATATATATATATATATATATATATATATATATATATATATATATATATATATATATATACACACACACACACATCAATATATACATGTTTGTAGGTATATATATATATATATATATATATATATATATATATATATATATATACACACACACATCAATATATACATGTTTGTAGGCATATATATATATATATATATATATATATATATATATATATATTATATATATCGACATATATACTTACATACGTACATACATACATGGATATATATACACATATCAATGTGTCAATGTTTGTGTCTACGCGCACATGAATAGAATTGTAAGATAGATAGGTAAAGGATATTTAATTTCTAAACATATTTTTCTGACATATGGCTATATATATATATATATATATATATATATATATATATATATATATATATATATATATATATATATATATATGATTAATACAAATATATTTGTCTCTTCGCGCTTCATAATGTTATATTTAGCAATCCAACTCTAGAGTTTCTTCACAATTATTGTAATAATCAGGAGCTATCAGTAATTCTCTCTCTCTCTCTCTCTCTCTATATATATATATATATATATATATATATATATATATATATATATATATATATATATATATATACGTATATACACGGTGAGGGGCATTGTGTATTTGGACAGCTATATCTCTTTTATAAAACTTTCATCAAAGACAAATGCCAAAGTTCTGAGATTAAGTTTCTTGCGTCCGTACAAGTATTTTCTTTTCTGGATATTATTTTCGTAAAAAAATGTATCAAATTTCCGTATATGTGAGCGCTTTCGGTTATTCGATTAGCCATTATCAAAGATAAACCCGAAAACGAACACAAGGCAATTTAAATAAAATGCTTAATCTCAATACCTTTTCAGTCGTATTTAATCAAATTTGTATATATATATATATATATATATATATATATATATATATATAATATATATATATATGTTTGTATTTGTGTGTGTAGGTGTGATTCTTCGTGTGCGGTGGGACAAAACTTATAATAAAGCAAATTCAAAGCATTTTAATTTTGACGGGAATATTTTCCCGGTTAATTGAAGCATGAGCAAATTACTAGACAACTCTGCGGTTACTGAGAAAGGAGATGGGCATCGGACGCCTAACCTGAAAAAAGCTACAGAGTAACCAACGAAGCAGTCTGACAATCTCCTTGACATCGAAAACCACTGAACAGCCCCCCCAATTGAAATCCTCAAAACGTTGGCGGTCGACCAGGATATGTCTGGAAGGAAACATTTTTATGACAAACATCCTTTGCCATCACAGTAAAATTAACTTTTCACTTATCTTGTTTCGATTATGAGTTTAGCGGAAATATGTTCAATCACCAGGAAACTTGATTGTAAAATTTTGCAGCCAAGTTATTTAGACACAAAACCAAGTCATATGACACAAAATTCAGAGACAAACTATGTAAACACACACACACACATATAAATATATATATATATATATATATATATATTAGGTTGGTGCAAAAATAATGATGTAATAATATCGTTTTTTGACGTATTTTTTAACGTCAAAAAACGACATTATTACGTCATTATTTTTGCACCAACTTAATATATATATATATATATATATATATATATATATATATA
This sequence comes from Acanthosepion lycidas, assembly GCA_963932145.1. NCBI lineage: Eukaryota > Metazoa > Mollusca > Cephalopoda > Sepiida > Sepiidae > Acanthosepion > Acanthosepion lycidas. The sequence continues at coordinate 75,195,582 of OZ010607.1, read as the reverse complement.
TATACACATCTATGTATGTATATATATATATGTATATATATATATATATATATATATATATGTGTGTAATATAATTCAATAATGAATCTGCTATTAAAACACGTAAATTTCAGAAATAAGTAATTCCAAAAAAAATTTCGCTCGAAGATGGAACAGAGCTTACTTTAATTCAATTTAATTCAAATAATTATTTTGAAGTTTTCGGCTCTTTTTTGAAACATAAGAACTCTTATGTAGCGTGTTGGAATCATATTTTTAAATAAATAATTATACATACACATATATATATATATATATATATATATATATATATATATATATATATATATATATATATATAAGGATCAAATATGGATCGAATTCGGCAGAATGATAAGATAAAGAACAGCTTTTCTTATAAGATAAACGTTTCCTATTTGGTCTTTATCTTATATATATATATATATATATATATATATATATATATATATATATATATGTGTCTGTGTGTGTGTGTGTGTGTGCGCGTGTGTGTGTGTGTGTGTATGCGTGTGTGTATTTATATACGTGTACAAAATTAGCTAATAAAATCAAAACGTATTGTATTTATTGTAGAGACATATCACTAAAACATATCAATCCGTCAAAAGTTCTGTTTTCCCCCGTCATTGACACACTCATCTTTACCTGCAAAATATTTATTATTATTATTATTATTATTATTATTATTATTATTATTCACACACACATACACACGCTGTAAGATAGGCAATCTATATAAAACATCTGACACCCAGTATTAATCTCACTTTATTTAACAACGGAAATAATGGTCTCAAGGTTTAAAGAAAACAAAAAAAACAGATAGACGTCAAGTTGAATTACAACCATGTTCCCTTTGCGGGACTCGGATAAATGCTACTAGCAGTCAATCTTCAACACACAACTAAAATGACAACCGTGAAAAGAAAATAACAACAAACCCCATGATAATGCCTAAAGATGTTCCAGAAAGCTCTTGGGACAATAGACACCCCTGAAAAATTTTCCACAACCTTTAACCTACCAATCGTAAAAATTTAAGGATACTAAAATTTCTTCCCATTTTCCATGTCTGTCATATTCAACGAAACATATTTGAAAGAAAGGTTGCTACCCAAATATATATATATATAAGTTTTTGTGAGAGTCCCTTGAAGAATGAACAATTCCAAGATACTTCGAAGTCGAAGAAAAAGCATCAAAAATTGATATTTACATTTAAATAACTTTATCATATTATATATATATATATATATATATATATATAGGCATATATATTTCTATCCACAAGATTGGCATACGATTGAAATATTTAATACATAGATACATAAAATTGTGTGTGTCTGTGTACATACATATATATGTATGTGTATATATACATAGGTCTCTTTGCGTTCGTATACATAAATTTTTTGACAGACATTAAAAATTGAGATAGATAGATAGATAGATAGAGATATATAAAGAGAGAGAGAGAGAGATAGAAAAAATGAGGTAAATAGCTGAATAGAAACAGACTGAGATAGATAGATAGATAGATAGAGAGAGAGAGAGAGAGAGAGTGTGTGAGGGATAGATAGATAGATAGATAGATAGATAGATAGATCATGTGCATTCGTCCGTGAAAGTGTACTCTACTTTTTATATATATAAGTGTACATACATAATTAAATACATGCATACAAATATTTTACACACGCACATACCCCTCACACACAACACACACACACACACACACATATATATATATATATATATATATATATATATATATATATATATATATATATATATATATATATATATATAAGTGTGTGTGTGTATGTCAAAGCATGTTATAAATAAAAGAATGTTATTGTACAGAATAAAAGAATAAAAGCCAAAGTATTTGTCGACAGTTACACTCCAGTAGATATAGTATCAGATATATATATATATATATATATATATATATATATATATATATATATATATATATATATATATATATATATATATATAACAAATTAAACAAAATAACAAAATAGATTAACAAATATGTAGAAAGAAAAGCCATGACATGACATGTGTTCAGGTCTAGATGTTTTAATTTAAAAAAAAAACTGCTTATCTCTTTAAATTCAAATTGAGCTGACAGACATATCTACAGATACTTCCCCGGCACTAGTGATCGCTTTTGGTCACAAGTGGAATAAATTGTTACCCTCATTTTCGATAGGAGAAGACGCTCGGGCCCACGGATCCCAACCCTGCGGCACGACCTTCCTCATTGTACTAATAGAAGTCTGGTTGGTGCATTATCAATGCCAACGTGACAGCGGTCGCGCAGACTGGGTAATTTTTTTTCATGGACCATATCCATATGTATGTATATGGGTTCCCCTCGTAATCGGCCTTGTGTTACATCCTGCCTTTGTGTGGAGTTGGGTATATATATATATATATATATATATATATATATATATATATATATATATATATATATATATATACAGATAGATGAAGTTTTGCTTTTCTATAAATATTTTATTGTTTTATATTATAAGTAAATATACATATGACTATGATCGTTTTTGTTGAGTATTAAAAAAAAAAAAACAACTTGTAGATTTAAATTTATCTACACCTCCTGAGTTTTTGTCATGTGTTCTGCGTTGAAATCTGTCATTTTAAGCCAGAAGCTACCGACACTAGATACTTCTTGTGTTTGCAACGTATAAACAGTTTTTTTAATCAATTCAACCCAAGCAAGGCGAGAATGCCACTAAGACGCAAAGGGTAGTAAAAGAGAATGAGAAGACTTTAGAAGAAACCCTAAACACAAAACAACGGATAAACCTCTACTCCTGTTCAAAAGATCGAAGAGAAGTGTAAACTGGGCGATAGGCGAATTTATCTATTACTATTTAAGAAAAAAAATAGTAAGTAATATTTCAGAATTTAGGCGGAGAGGTTTGAAGTATAGAGTTGAAATAGACTTTAGAATGAACCGGAAACCCAATCCTAAACAGGAAACAAGGGATAAACCTCGACTCCTATTCAAAAAACCTATCTACTCCTACTGAAGGAAGAAAATAAATAAATAACATTTCAGAGTTTAGGCGGAGACGTTAGAAGTATTGAGTTGAAGTAGACTTTAGAAGGAACCGGAAACCCTATTCTAAACAGGAAACAGGGGATTAACCTCTACTCCTGTTTAAAAGACCGCCGGGGAGTGTGACCCGGACGATAGCTGAATCTATCAAAACAATATTTCAGGTATTAGGCGAAGACTTTGGATGGACCAGAAAGCCAATATTAAACAGTGAATTATTATTATTGATATTGTTGCTATATTTATTGAAATAATAATAAGAAGAAGAAGAAGAAGAAGAAGAAGAGGAAGAAGAAAAAGAAAAAGAAGAAGAAGAATGAAGAAGAAGAAGAAGAAGAAGAAGAAGAAGAAGAAGAAGAAGAAGAAGAAGAAGAAGAATTAAGGGAGAAATAATTCTAATTCAAGCATCATGTGTGATTGGTTTTTCATTTAGTACAAGCAGAGCGTGATAAATATATGAAGTTAGATTGCAAGAAAGTAATCATTCAATAACAGGTTGTATACAAGGTGAGATTTTATAATATTGGTCGACTTGTTGTTACTTGATCTGTGGAGTAGCCATTCGTCTAAAAACTAAATAATAAAAATAATAATATCTAATAATCTTCAAGTGTTTTAAAGCTCTAATAGTCGATGGGTTCTGGATCTTTTTATCAGCATGTACACCTCATGATTTTCGTCTATTTTACAATTGCCTATGATAAAATGTTCTGCAAATTCTGTTAATGTCATATCATACCTGTTGATAAAAAAAAATGATTAAGTAGCAACAGGTATAATGTCCGACATAACTATGTGAAATTGCGAAAACATTTTTACTATAAACGATATAATAATAATAATAATAATAATAATAATAAAAATGTGGAAATTTAAAACTACAATTATCCCTGTTGTGTTCGGGGCATTGAATATGATAAAGAAGGGCGTTGAAAATAATGTGAGCAAAATTCTTGGATATATCATCAACTCAGAGCTACAAAAGATTAATTTGTCCGGAACTGCATTTACCATTCGTAAAACTCTCTTCATTTAAATGAAACGTCCCCAATATTCATAGATAACTTTTCTACAGTACCCTTTTTACTCATAGACACCGAAAGGGACTTTGTAATTCGGCACTTAAAATTACTCGCTGGAAAGCTGATACCACACACAATAATAATAATGATAATAATAATAATAATTATAATAATTATTATTATTATTATTAAGGTAGACATTCTGAAAATATCCAGAATCGACCAACCTTTCAACCCTTAAAACGAGTGAAGATAATTACACATGCAATTTACAAAGATCGCAACCGAAAAGAATGAATCAAATGACAGGAGTTTCGTCAGATTTATCGTAAAATATTTTGATTAATTTCTCTTAGAAACTAATCAATTTTACGAAAAATTTCAAAATGGTCATAATCCCCAATGTGCATAGATAACTCTCCTAGAGTTCCCTTTTTACTCATAGACCCCGGAAGGGACTTAGCAATTAGGCGCTTAAAATTACTCTCTGGAAAGATGATACCACCAAAATTAATATTAATAATAATTTACACGATTTAGACCCGTAGTCCCCAACTTGGGACGCACGTCCCATAGGCGGCATTTTGTCTTTTAAGGGGGCATTTCGAGAATGATTTATTAACAATTTTAATTTTTTATGGTGAGTCTGTGTCAGCATGTGTGCGTGTACGAGTTAATACATACGATACAACAGTATACATACATAAAAATATTTGCGTGTATACATACATAAAAATATTTGCGAGTATACATGTACATATGTAAATACGTATGTACTATATATAAGGAGGCACGGATTGAGGAATCGGAGAGCCGAGTTTGAATTCCAGTCGAATTGCATTACATTCACTTACGTGCTAATACCCTTGGGAAAGGTATAACTCCTTTCTTCTCCCCCCATCTATGGGTAAAATAGCAAGACAATACGGATCCTATACGCTTGGATGGCATCTGGTCTACCGCAGAAAGAAATGTCAACCTACTGCACAAATCTGCCTTGTCAGTCATGTATCGAAAGATATATGATCGCCTAAGCGTGTATCACGTATGGCAGATAACTGAATATATATAATATAATATAATATAATATAATTTAATATAATATATATATATGTATGCGTGCGTGTGTATTTGTGCGTGCGCGCGTGTGTGTGTGTGTTGTAGTAAGACAATATTTTTATAAATACTGTAAAATTCTAAAATGAAACGATAACACTGTCTGAGGGAAAAGTCAAGTTTGAAGGAAAGTCAAGTTAATGTGCTTTTAGGCCTCCTCTACCGCCACAGGAGTTCACATTTTAAATAATAACTATGTCCCAAGTGTAAGGGATATCAGGATATTAGAGATGCTTAGCTGTAGCGTGGCCAAAAAAAGTTTCTGAACTACTTATTTAGACGATAACAAAGCGTCAAGAATATAACGGAATACACACTGGAGATTGCCAGGATACTTACAGTATATTTTAATCGGCAATATCTATTAGAAACCTCAGGTGCAATAAT
>OZ010607.1:75172442-75182442 GCA_963932145.1 Acanthosepion lycidas | reverse complement strand
TCTCTCGACCAGGCGTCTACACAAACATGTGTATCCACTAAAATATAACATGTAATTTCATATGCACTTACTCGTAAAAGTATAGGAAACTCAATACAGTAGTAATATATAGGTATTTATTATGTATACACACACACGCGCGCACGCACACACACACACATATATATATATATATATAAATTACGTAATATATATATAATATATTAAACATACATATATATATATATATATATATATATATATGTATGTGTATATATATATATATATATATATATATATATATATATATATATGCACACTACAGTTCAAATGTTTGTATCTATATGGAATGATTTTGAGAAAAGAGTGAGAAAAAACGAAAAAGAGCTCTTAGCGTCATTGAAAAAAAGAATGGAATCAATTATTAAATATATTTTGAAAAACTTTTGTGATGCAGTAATCAAGGCTAAAGGAGGATATTTTGACGAGAGCAAAACTTAATTATAAAATACTTTTTTTTTTTGCTTTTGTCATAATAAATTTTCTAATACAAAATCATATCTCACTTTATTTTTATACATGTATAATAATTTTCTCTTATTTAAATTAGAAAACTTACCAAGGGTGACTCAAACTTTTGAACTGTAGTACACATACACAGAGACACAGACACACACACCCACACACACACATATATATATATATATATATATATATATATATATATAGAGAGAGAGAGAGAGAGACAGAGAGACAGAGACAGATTAAAAATAATAGATAAAAATCTTTTTATGTTTTGATAATATATTCAGTAATTTGAAAAATATTTTTCAGATAGTATGATTTGAGTACGCTATTTCTCTTTCTCTCTCTCCTTATATATATATATATATATATATATATATATATATATATATATATATATATATATATATATGTATGTATATATATATAACCGTTTAACATTTTCTCTCTCCATGCGCGCACACACACACACACACATATATATATATATATATATATATATATATATATATATATATATATATATATATATATATATATATATATATATATGTATATATACGGCTCATATAAAATATTACGTCGTCTAACCGTTTCCCGGCAGGTAAATTAAAATCACACCTTCGATACATATTTTATATATATATATATATCTATATGTATCTTTATATATATCTACGAGTTCTTACATTAATTTATACTGTTAATATTAAAACTTCAACAGATACCAACTGATTTTATAATAATAATAATAATAATAATAATAATAATAAAACTTTCTGTTCTTTGGTCGTCAGATCAGATAAGGTAATTTAATTTATTACCCGCTCTTAAACTCAACCCCAACGCATTTTCCATTTGCACACAGTTTTGCCTTTGATTCCCACCCGCAAACTCAAAATCTAACAGACTTCGTTGAAACCCTCTGTCACTTAAAACAGCTTTCACCCTTTGTCCATCGCCTCCACGTAAATAAATCTAGTTTTCTCTGGGACAAGGCCAAATAAATAGTAATAAATAGTGATTAGGAATATTGTTTGAAAATGAAGACTCTAATTGAATTTATTTTTGAATGACATAATGAAAAATAAAATTCCTAATTTACACGTTTCGTCCTTCGAAAGGACTTCTTCAGACTAAATAATGAATTTATTGATAGAATCATATGCATATCTTGGGGCAGGTAATGAAATTTCAAACGTCGGTTATAATTTTAAACATACTTTCATTTTCACTGATTTTCTCGATGTTTAGTTATATCTAACATTTGTTCGTATTTCGTCCCCTCCACCTACGTAGATATTCCATCAATAAAAATCTACTTTGGTCTGAAGAAGTCCCTTTAAAAGATTGAAGCGCGTAACAGGATATTTTTTTTTTTTTCGTTTAGTCATTCACCTACCTACCATCATTTTAATTTACAGAATTTATAATTTCCCACCAGGATAAATACAGTTAAATCAAATAAATTGAAGTAAAAAAAATAAAAATAAAGTGATAAACAAAATATAAAAAAATAAAATACATCGATGGGAAAAAATGTAATTAAATATAATTAAATAGTTGAAGCGCGTCGGATTCCTCACTTTTACACATGCGTTCGAAGCAAATCTAGTTTGTCGATTTTTTAAAACTATTTTTCCTGCTTCGATTTATTATATTTATCTAATTGCATTTATTGTTATTAATTAATTTTTTTTTTATAATAACTGTTTCTACGATTGTGCCCATATTTAAAATATTCGTTCGCACATACGTAGCTGCATTTAAAATCTTTTTCACTTTCTAACGGGTCTTCTTTGCTACCTGTCAATACTTTTAAATAGAGATGTCCGCTACTTCGCTAAAAAAGTGGCATATCCTAATGAAAAAAGGGACTTAAACTTAATAAAAACAACGTTTTATTGCGAAAAACTTTATGTTATTAATCAGAGGAGAGACCAAAGTATTTTTTTAATTATTTTTTTAAATTTTTTATTTCTTTTTAGCACGTTTGAATTTGTGGTTGAAAATCTTGTTTTTTTTTTAGCTCAAATGTCATATTTTGCATTAGCTTTTTTTTCACTTACTAAACATTAATTTGGAAATTATTGCAAAAATCAAATAATAGTCGCAATTTAGTGAAACTTTCAGAACTTATTGCGAAATGAATGCATTTATTTTAGAAATGTTTGTCTTTTAGAAAATTACGGTAAAAATATTTCTTTTACGTCTAATACCCGCCTTAATTTTATGAAAACTTTAAAACTAGAACAGTTGCCTTTATTTTTATTTTTTAATTAAATAAAGAAAACTGAAGAATATAAATCATAAATTTCGTGTAAAATTTTGACTCACAAGAACCCCAAATTTAGCTCTGAATTTAAAAGTTTTAAAGAAGTTTTCTTTTAACGTATATTTTGAAGTTTATTTTTTAATTTGCGTTTACTTTTAGATCGTTTATTTTGCGGGGCATTTCTGTGGGACATTACTGATAATTTTTTAAAAAAGCACTTTTTGACGAGTGTTTATTTATGTTTCCGTTATACAAGAATGGGTTTACATATCTATAAACAAGGTTTTTTTTGTTTTGTTTTTTAAAAAAACGTATCTGCCTTGAAAGAAAGATTAAGAAAAAATATACGGAAAATTTGTTTCTTAATTTACGTGTAAATATATGATTTTAGATCGCTAAATTTTACGGCATTTCTGAGAATTAAAAAAGTACTTTTTTGACAAGTGTTTATATATGCTTCAGTTATACAGGGGTAGGTGTATATCTATAAACAAGTTTTTTTTTTGTTTTTTTTTAAACGTATCTACCTTGAAAGAAAGATTAAGAAAAAATATTTGTTTGTTTTTTTAATTTATATTTAAATGGATGGTTTTTGAGAGCTTATTTTTGGAGGGCATTTCTGAGAATTTTTTAAAATGCATTTTTTTGACAAAGAGCTTATGTATGTTTCAGTTTTACAGGGGTGGGTGTATATCTAAAAACAAAATTTTTTTAAAAAGTATCTACCTTGAAAGAAAGATTAAGAAAATATCTAGATGTTTGTTTTTTTAAATTTGTGTTTAAATGGAAGGTTTTTGAGAGCTTATTTATGGAGGGCATTTGTGATAATTAAAACAAAATCACTTTTTTGACGTGTGTTTATGAGTGCTTGTATTTTACAGGAGTGGATGTATATCTATAAACAAATCTACTTACATGCAATTCATCGATAATTAAAGACATTCATTCATACACTTATTTAAAGTGATGATAAATAGACAATTTCATGTGTACAAAGGAATCATTTGTTTTTATTTCATTGCTTAAGAGTTAAATTATGTAGCATTCAGTCCCGTGTCACCCAATCTGTATGGTTCATATTTACATAGTTTTATATATCATATACATATATGCACGTTTGTATATATGCATAATAAATATATATATATATATATTCATTTGTTAATGTTGTTGAATTTTTTTGTTGGTTTGATGCCTCTTACTTACTTACCTTCACAAGGTTGATTTTTTTTTCTTTCTCGAATATTTCCACACAAAATAAAGAAATTTACAATCTTTCTTTCTTTCTTTCTCTCAAGTATATATATATTATCAGTTTTTCGCAGTTTTTAATTCTTGCTTATTTTTTGTTATTTTTTTTTTTTTAAACGATACCCCTTTTCATCTGTTTTTGTTTTGTTATGTTTGGGTTTTTTTTAATGCTTTTCCTGTATTTTATTTCCATAAAAGATTACTTATAAGTAATTTTCAACTTGTGTTAAAACGTTGTAGTCTGTTTCGTTTTTGTTTTTTTTGTTTTGTTTTTTTTTGTGGGGGGGATAGAGAAATCTTGAAATATTAATTTTCATTATCTTTCAAATGTTGATGTTATTCATTTTGTTTTGTTTTTAAATTTCGAATTTTTCAGATGTTTTTAATTTCGTTTTTATTGTCATCAAGTTCTTATATATTTTTATTGTTTTGTTCATATACATACATATGTATATATACATATATATATATGTAATATATATGTATATATGTATGTATGTATGTATGTATTTACTCTTCAAATATATCCGGGTAGGTCACGCCAGAGTCAATGATTTGGGGAATGTTGTTTTAATGTTTGGTGGTGATGAGATGGATTGTGTGGTGCTAGTGTTTGACCAACAATCGATTGGGATATCGAATGAGAAGTAATCGCTGAAGAAAGTAGTGGTGAACTATTGTTAGCCCCGTTGTTAGATTGTTGCAGGGGGCTACCCCCTCTGTGTGGATAAGAAACTGGGGTGTGGGCTTGCGACAGTGTGTGACCTACGACTGACTGCGACAGAGAGTGTGACGGTATGGATGTGGGAATCAGGGGTGACCCTCCACCACTGTTAGATTGCATTGGGCTCCCACCACCTTGCAATGAATTTTCGGAATGATGAATGTAATCCCCGTTAGGTCCGATCGTCCCTGGCGGTGTCATACGCTTCTCTTTCTGACGACGGTTACAGAACCAGACGCGTACTACCTCCTTCTCCAGTTGTAATTGATCGGCCAACGAAGATATTTCCTGAGCTGACGGCTTGGGTTGTTTTAAAAAATGATTTTCCAGTGCACCTTTGACAGTTACCTCAATGCTAGTTCGCTTTTTTCTCTTTCTACCTTGAGCAGCAATTTTGTCAATACTGGTTGGAGAACCGGAAGTCGAATCAGCCTCCTCCAACCATTTTTGCAGAAGTGGTTTTAATTTGCACATATTCTTAAAACTTAATTGCAGTGCTTCGAAACGACAAATAGTGGTCTGACTGAACACATTACCATACAAAGTACCCAACGCAAGTCCGACATCAGCTTGAGTAAAACCAAGTTTAATTCGTCGCTGTTTAAACTGCTTAGCGAACTGTTCTAAATCGTCCGAAGTTGGGGCGTCCTCGTCCGAGGGTTCATGATGATCTACTTCGGGATCTGGTTCCCTGAGAAGCGAGGGGTGCAATTGCTGACCCGGCGATAACATACCATTCATATGCATCCCATAACCGTGGTGTTGGATCGGGGTGGCCCCGTTTGTCATATTCAAATGCGACGAAACCGGAGAATGCCACGCATACGGCGACTGCATTTGTTGATTGACTCGGTTGTGCTGGGAGTTCGGGTGGGTATCCATTCCTTGACCTTTCATATCCTGCTGATGAACCATGTTTGACCAGTGAGTGTTATCCGTATGTGGAAGACTGATCCACGGATTTGGATGGTGACTTAGATGGTGTCCGTTTTGCTGTTGTGAAGTCATATATTTCATATCGGGTAGATCTCTGTGGTGATATTGTGTGGGCTGGGTAACGTGTCCCTGCATGCTTGTAGTCGGGTCTACCTGTACAGACGTTAAAGATGCAGGGGATGCTGTTGCCAAGTAGAGACTGGTAGCTGATGCGGCCATGTCTTCTTTATCTCCGTCTCCTAATCGGACTAGCAAAAAGCAGGCTGATATGGTTCTGCACTGCTATGTGCTCTGTGTTGTAAAAGAAATGTGACCAAGCGTTACACATATGATCGGCCTGTAAAGAGGCTACTCACCGACCTACACGCTCTGCCATTGGTCTGTTTGTGCGTGATTGACGGGCGTCGGCTATTAAAATATCAAGGTTCGTCCTCTCATTGGTCAGCTTGCGAGACGGGTGGGGATCGTTGCAGAGAAACGAGGAGCGGGAGGAGGTATGAAGGAAGGGGAGTGGTCTATTAGATAGAGTGACGGAGTGAGAGTTTAAAGAGGGGGGAGAGGGGGGAGGGTTTTGTGGAGGAAGTAGGAGAGTAGTTGTATAAAAGGGGGTGGAGTTAGCGGTTAGAAAAATGAGGAAGAAGGAGAGAGAGAGAGCGACTAGAATATCTGAGGGAGGAGGCTAAGGTTAGAAAGAGAGGAAGATATAATTCAGTAGAAGGAAGGGGAGGACAGAGCGAAGACGAACGTAAACAAAACGAAATAAATAAAAAAAAAAAAGTAGATAAAAATAAATAGGATAAAAGCAAAAGGACCGTGGAAAGAAAGACGAGGAAGAATGGATCGAATCCGGCGGACGGCAGTGAGAAACCCCCAAAATATGAGATTAAGAAAAGAAAATTAAGTTAAAAAGAGAAATAATAGAGAAAAAGTGATGAAAAAATATCTTAATTGCAAGAGAAAAATCAAAGAAAAGAGAGACTTGAAAGAAAGTAAAGACAATAATTCAAAAACAGACAATCATTCGACCGATAAGTTACGACTCTAAATGAAAATTAAACTAGTTAACAGTTTTGCATCAAAATACACACACATATATATATACATATATATACATATCTATATATATATGTCTCTCTCTCTATGTATACATATTGTATACATATACAATTTTAAAAAGAAAAAGAAATGAAAAGCTGACTTCAGTGGAAGACGATGTTCTCAAAGACAGAAATCCAGAGACTCACGGAAGTTTAAACATTTTATAAAGGTAAGTACACTAGCGGTTATGTTGAGCTGTCCAAAACTACAACTGCAGATGAAATGGTGTTTGTTATTGAAGACGATTTGGCAGGAAGAGGAGTGAAAACTTTTGTACAAAAGAAAGGGTGAGAGAGAGAGAGAGAGAGAGAGAGAGAAGGGGAGTGGAAAAAAGAGAAAAAAGAGAAGAGTGGGAGGAAGGGGAAAGCAGATCGAACGAAGGAGGGGTAGAATAAGTGAAAAACACTCGTTGTGGGGGAAAATGTCAGAAGAAAGAAAAACAAAAGAGAAGGAAAGAAAAGTAAAAAGGATTTATTTTAAAACGAGGCTAAAAGAGTTTTAAAGAAGTGAGGGGAGTTAAAGAAAGAAAGAAAGAAAGAAAGAAAGAAAGAAAGAAAGAAAGAAAGAAAGCACTACAATTGCTGGAATGAAAAAAAAATGAAAATTGGAAAATTACTAAAATAAATGAAAGAACTTAATGGAAAGACAGAAAAAAAAAAGAAGTTAAAACTTAAAATTAATTTTAAAAAATCTAATTAAAAAGTAGAAGTGGCGAATAACTTACCCACCAAAAAACAAAAAATTAAATAAATTAAAAAAAAAAATAAGCAAGAAAATGCAAAATATATAAGGATATATAATGGAAAAGAAGGGAGAGTAATTTGCGGAGAGTAAGGTTGTTTTAAGATGAGAGAAAAAATAAGTAAATGTAGCAGAAAAGAGAGCAGTTAGCTTTAAAAGAAGTGGAGCGAAAGAAAGTCAGTTTGTTCATTAAAAGAAGAAAAAGAAGAAGAAGAAAAAAAAACGGGTCTAAGTAAAAGAATGTGTGAGAAAGAAAAGTCTTATGAATAAACAGAAACATTTTTTTTTGTCTCCCGGAGTTAAGCGTTGTTCATTCAAGTTTTTCAAGATACTTAGACAAAAATAAAGTCAATCAAAAAAGAAAATAATTTTTTTTTTTTTTTTACATTAGATAATATTTCATAAAGGAAGAAAAGAAAAGAAAAAAAAACAAAGATGAAGAGAAATTAGGAAGTAGCAATATAATCGCCAATAAATTTAAACGTAAACAATGTCGATAATACCCAAGTAACAAAGAAAAAATACAAGAAAGAAATAGTAAAAGAGACTGTAAAAATATTTAAGAAGGTGAAAGGAAACTTAATAAAGGCTCATTGAGAGGGGGAAAGTGGGGTCAAATGACCAATAAAGAGGGTGTATCAGTGTTATAGTGGGAGGAGAGCAAGTGGTGTTGAAATATCTGTTTATTTACAATTTTAACCAGTCATATGCCATGCAAGAAAAGTGTATATATTCTTATCTAAAGAGTTTCAAAGGATAGACAAAAATAATCAGTTCATAACAACACTAATTATTATCGGAGAGTTAATTACGCACTTGCCTAATGCATAATAAAGAGCCGAGTAAATATCAATATATATTTTGTTATTGTACGACAATGTTTTCACAGTTTATTAACTTTGAACTTTGTAGGGCTTAATTTTTTCTGAAAATTTGCAAGTTGAAAGCGTTGTTTAATTCGAACTATCGAACATTAATTAATTACCAAAGCTATGACGGATAACACTGACACACAAACACACACACACATACATATATATATATACATATATGAATCTGAGTGTGCGTGTGTGTAATGTCCTACACAATCCCATTAAGATACAATAATAAACTGTAAGATATATTTAGCCACATAAGTTACATCAATGGTAGTCAATGTCGATTATTAATTGTATATATATATATATATATATATATATATATATATATATATATATATATATATATGTAGGGGGTGTCTATATATACAATGTGTTGATGAGAAGTTCTAAGGGATTCCCCACAAATTTTCTGTGAGATTCTTTGATTAATTTTGGGGATGTGGGCCGGGCCGAAAACATTTCAGCAGTTTATATATATATATATATATATATATATATATATATATATATATATATATATATATATAGGAGGAGAAAGATAGAGAGGGGCAGAGTGGGTTAGAAAGAGAGGGCGAGAGAGAGAGTCTTTCGTGTTGACATATAAATCAAAGTGCATTATGGGTGATTGTTAGTTTTCCCGCACTAAGATATCAACAAAGACTAATATATATATATATATATATATATATATATATATATATATATATATATATATATATATATATATATATATATATGTATATATAAAGCGCACTTACGCATATATATATATATATATATATATATATATGTAGGCGTAAGTGTATATGCGTAAATGTGTAAGTGTGCTTTATACATCTCTCTCTCTCTCTCTCTCTATATATATATATATATATATACACATATGTATATGTGTGTGTGTGTGTGTGCTTATGTACCTATCTGACATATACACACACACGCGGGCACGCGCGCAAACAGACATACACACATATAGAGAGAGAGAGGGAGAGGGAGAGAAAGATCGCCTGACCATTACGTTAGGCATGAAACAGACTGTCGTCACTCAGAATTGACATTAATATATACACGTCTGATATTTACACAGAATCTATCACGTGTATTCGGTATATTTACCCAACAAATATATCAAACCGTAAAAATCTATATACATATAAGACGATCATTCCACTAAGACCCAAGTTGTTTGCTGGAAGCGAAACGGCCCGAGAAGACTTTCGAGGGGACCGGAAACGCAATCCTTCTACTCCAACTGATAGGGAAGGAGTGTGAACCGGACCAAAGGAGAATCTATCTAGCCCTATCAGTACATATATATATATATATATATATATATATATATATATATATATATATATAGAGAGAGAGAGAGAGAGAGATAGATAGATAGATAGATAGATAGATAGATAGATATTATCATCCTTCCTGACTAACTAAAGATTTTGTTTGGTGAAGGTCGCTTTCCCTGCATATGAAACTTGAAGTTGTGAAAACGACGAAAATGTTCATTTGAACATACCTTTTATCAATTATCTTGATATATGTTACATCGGGCATTGCTTTTAGTAACGTTAAATTTTACGGATGTTA
>OZ010607.1:75167442-75169942 GCA_963932145.1 Acanthosepion lycidas | reverse complement strand
TATAGTAGTGCTGTCATAAGGATATTTTCCCAGGTTTCCTCTTCCTTCTACATTTTAGGGTTGTTCCCAGTGCTCCAATCTCGTTTGTCACTACTGTCGTTTTCATGCCCCACGACTTCATCAGGTCTATAAAACGAATGATTTATTATTATTATTATTATTATTATTATTATTATTATTATTATTATTATTATTGTTGTTGTTGTTGTTGTTGTTGTTGTTGTTGTATGTTATGTTTCCTACTTTGTATCCTGTAGAGTCGGGTCTAAACTATGGTCCTTAGGCCCTATAGGATAATTGCCATTTAATTGATAGCACTTTTCTCAGTATATGTGATGTTTCTAGTAGGGCGATCTTCTGGAAAACTTTTATGTTGATGTTACCTGGGACACTGTTAATAAAATTGCCCATTCCTTTTCTCACGATGCCCAGTGCTCCGATTACTATTGGTACAGTGTCAGTCTTCATTCCTTACATCCTGTTAATCTCGATCTCCAGGTCCTTGCATTTGGACAATTTCTCGATAAATTTTTATGGAGGGGTTTCTTTCAGATGGTACTGCGAGGTCAATAAGCATGCACTCCCTGAATTTCCTATCTTTTATTATTATTATTATTATTATTATTATTATTATTATTATTATTATTATTATTATTGACACTTATCAAAGAGCGCAATTTAAGAAAATAGACAGTGTTTGACAATGTTAAACAATATTTCGACAATCTTTTTCAAGGTATATTATTATTATTATTATTATTATTATTATTATTATTATTATTATTATTATTATTATTATTTCTGTTGTTGTTGTTGTTGTTGTTTTTATTTCCTTTGATTTCTGGCGTGTACTCATTTCTTTCCGGGTCCCAACCAGGGACCTAAGGTTAGAAATGGCATCATGACACTTTCCACTGACAAAAAAAAAAAAAAAAAAAAATTACATAGATAAAGCCCTTCATAAAGTGTGGGCTGTACTTGTCAGAACAATTTTTTGTATTTCTTTGAGGCATGGACTTCCAGGAATCCCTTCAATTAGTCTACTGGAATCTTTTCCAACCAATCCTAGGGCTCCAACTACAACAGGGATTGTTGATGTTCCCATGTGCCACATTTTTGAGATTTCTATTTCAAGGTCCTTGTATTTTGACAGCTTTTTGAATATCTTCAAAGATACATTGCAGTCAGCAGGGACTGCCATATCAATAAGGAGGCACTTTTTTTGTTTGTGGTCTTTAATAACAATGTCAGGGCGGTTGGCTTTGATTATTATTATTATTATTATTATTATTATTATTATTTATTTATTTATTTATTTATTTATTTATTTATTCATTGAGTATTCCTACCAAAAGAACCGGCTGGGGTTCACTTGATTTCAAATAATAGCAAATTTATTCGATACTCCAGGACTCTCCTCAGTATTCGAGCAGATTTTCGAAGTGCTGTTGCCCGGAGTTTTCCTTCGATGAGTTTGTTATTGTCTTTAGGACTGTCCTCAGGGCTCTGCCTACGATTGGCATTACAGTCAAGTTGATTTTCGTCTCGTTTTCTGGCAGCATCCATTATTATTATTATTATTATTATTGTTATTATTATTATTATTTCAAATGTGTTCCAGGTTTCTCCCCTCCCCAAGCAATAGCGAAGATAAGATATATGTGTGATTAAAAACATGCGATCCTGTGCGTCTTTCTCAAAGATGACACGTAAAAACGGTTAACTTTCCCCAAAAATAAAACAAATAATAATAATGGCAATAAAAACAAAACACAACAAAAATCAACGAATAAATAAACGCGGGGTGGAAACAACAATATACCCGTCCATTCTTTGACTCTCCACCCTTGAACCGACCAAGCCGTGTGCGTTGTGGGGTACACCTCTCTCTCCCCACTTTCGACGTAAACGTACTCTTTGTTTGTGGATATGTTTCTAGCACTCTCTCGCACACACACTCTTTCTTTCTTTCTTTCTTTCTTTCTTTCTTTCTTTCTTTCTTTCTTTAACTCCCCTCACTTCTTTAAAACTCTTTTAGCCTCGTTTTAAAATAAATCCTTTTACTTTTCTTTCCTTCTCTTTCCTTTTCTTTCTTTCTTTTCTTCTACTTCATTCTCCGTCTATCTATGTCTCCTTCCCTCTCTCTATTTTCAGCCTTTCCATAACAACTTTCATTCTGAACTACCCAGGGTCTGAATGAGACAGAGAAAGCAAGAGAGAGAGAGAGAGACCGGGTAGATTTAGAACCGATAGAACACATTTTTTTTCTTTTTAGTTTATTTCTTTTTATCTTGTTCTTTTTTTTAAATTACTAAGATCAAGTGTTCAGGCTCAAGTCAAACACTGGCATTTGTAAAAAAGCCATATATAAAATATTAAAACTTGTTTTGGATGAGAAAAATTGTAGTCAGTCGATTCTCCTACTATTTGTCCATGAAAACGAATAAAAACGCGCATATTTTAACCAATTATTCTAAGATATAAAAACACGCATACACAC
>OZ010607.1:75149942-75154942 GCA_963932145.1 Acanthosepion lycidas | reverse complement strand
ATATATATATTGTCATTTTATTTATCTGTCTATCTTTCTTTCTCTATATAGAAAATGTATGTATACAAAGAGAGAGATATAGAGATATATACAACGTATGTATGATGAAATCTAAAAACTAAATGTTCTATATATGTTAATCATTCAATAATAAATATATATATGTGTATTTGTGTGGGTCTTCTAAGCGGCCAGCCGGACATTTTTCGTAATTGCTAACCACTTATCGATGAATGATTATCCTAAACGTTCATAATGTTTTTAAATATTTACACACAGACACACACGCCTTTATATATATGCTAGCGTGTGTAAAGTAAATGTCCTATTGTATCCGTAGCACACGTATATGTGCACACACACATGTACACAGCTCAGGCGCACATAAATGCACATACGCAGCCGCGCACATGAAGAATGAGGAAGAAAAAATCCACCTTGCACCAATAATAAAACCATTAGTTTTTAACTTAATATAAAATTTAAAAAATGGGAAAATAAGCTGTCATTTGCCAATACCCCCTGACGAGTGGACAGTCTACGAAACTGTTGCGTCTGTTACTGAATAATATTATATTAAAAATGCCAGTTTATCACAGTATCATACTATTTCAAATTTACCCGCAGAGGCCTTAGTTTCATATATCGTACCATTTTGAAATCAGGCCCACTCCGTGAGCAAATTCAAAACATTCCTGGTCGGATCCGGCTATCCTAAAATTTTGGATTCCTAACTTTTCATTACTGCCATTGTTTTCATCGACTTTTCTCACGATTTTTTTTCCGCTTATTTTTTTTTTTTTTTTTTTTTGTACACAAACAAGTTTTATAATTTAGCAATAAATAACTTAGCGATCATTTTTACGTGATGCTCTGCGACGAATTTTTTTTATATGTAAACAATTTTTATAACTTGGAAATAAATATGGGAATAATCAAAATTAACTGCGAAAATCAATAAAAGTCACCCCTGAAATAAAGATAATTGTATGGAAAGTAAGGACCTACGTACATCAAATTGTCTTTAAATTATCGTTAAAATTTTAAAAGGTAAGCTTAAATATTAATGCAATACTTAAATGCAGCGATCAATTTTGAGTTCTTCTGCAGTTTATTGTTCCCTATCGCATCTACACATCCCTAACTATTGTGAAGCAGGCCCAATCAACAGACCCCTGCAGGAGATGGCTTAAATTCCGCCCGATAGGAATTTAACTTTATATATATATATATATATATATATATATATATATATATATATATATATATAGTTTGCGATTGATAAATTGTCGTCTAAATGATTTCAACAGATATATTTACCAAAATTATACAAAAATATCATGTTGCGGTGTCCTCCCTCTAAAGCGTCTATGTTGGACTCTATCGCCTACTACAAGATTAGTAGGAGAGAAGGCCTTGTGGGAAGAGCCGAATAGATTGTTCCTTTGTCGAACTCTCTGCCTTGAGCGGAGAGGAACTCGGACGAGGCTTTGCGGCAGGGCAAAGTTTCGTCCTGGGAGGAAGACAGAACCTGAACCCGTTTATACGGGTTCTAAGGGAATATTTTTGGCCAAGCCTACGAGCTCGGAGAACCCACGGTATATTCGGCCTTCTGCCACATGCATCCATCGTGGGGGTGGCTGTTAAATATTAACAGTCCAATAGATTGAACGCTGGGTTAACCGACACACACTCACCAGTCGTGTAATACTCTTCTGTTGTACTTACTGTTTAATCTATGATATATCTGTAGCACTTTTTATTTTTATTTGTTTGTTTGTTTGGGTTTTATGGCATATCAACCACTGTGGGTTATTTAATGCCAAATCCAGTTTATATGAATTTTAAATGCCTAATTTGTATGGAATGAAAAACGTATAGCTGGCAACATTATTGTTTCAAAAACGTATAGCTGGCAACATTATGGTTCCAAAAACCTATAGCAGGCAGCATTATTTTTTTTACAAAAAACATATAGCTTGCAACACTATTTCCTACAAAAAAACGTATAGCTGGCAACATTATTTCAAAAAGTTATAGCTGGCAACATTATTGTTTCAAAATCTTACAGCTGGCAACATTATGTTTCAAAAAAATGGAAAGCTGGCATCATTATGGTTCCAAAAACGGATAGCTGGCAACATTGTTTCAAAAACGTATAGCTGGCAATATTATTTTTAACAAAAAACGTATAGCTGGCAACATTATTTTTAACAAAAAAACGGATAGCTGGCAACATTATTTTTAACAAAAAACGTATAGCTGGCAACATTGTTGCTTCAAAAACGCATAGCTGGCAACATTATTCTTCCGAAAACATTATCTGAGGCCTTGCTGTTGGATGTAGTTTATCGCCATACCCAGGACACGGATGTAGTTTATCGTCATACCCAGGACGACTTTTTTTTATTTTTTTTATTTATTTCTTCAACCATTTACATGGGTCACAACAAATAATAAAGATTAAATTAATTCAATAAATTCACCATTGAACTTCGGAATCGCCAGCAACTCTTTTGGACAGTCGCCATGTTTAAGCTAATGAATTCTACCTTAATCCTTGCCTTCAGTTCATCTTTGGCGTTGCAAAGATTTTTGTTGGTCTCTCGTTCAAGTTCGTCCACCACATAATGATCAAGGGGGCTGCAGTCTGAGGAGTTTGTATATATGCTTCTAGAAACTTCAACAACTGTCCAAATCGTCTTTATTGGTTTAACCGAAAGTGCATGGATTCTACAGATGATTTGAGCAGTTCTTACACACTTTATATCCAAGAAAAGATATATCTACTACGCAGACGAGAAAAATATCATAAAATGTATAGTCGCAGTACCTTTCCAGTCTTCAAAGAACCCTTTATATATATATCGTTATGCATGTTTCATTAAATAATATAGATATATGTCTATATAATTTAATGAAACATGCATCAATAAAAAATTGCTGCCTAAATATGCACAATATATATATATATATATATACATTATATATGAATAAAAATGACAATAGGAAAACTGGTAATTGCTGACGCGTTTCGTCCAATGTGGACTTTATCAAAGCAAAATACGAAAATTAAATTAAATGAACAAAGTAACTAATAAAAACAGAATGTACCTAGCAACTGGAATGTAGAGAAATGCTATTTTCATATTTTTAACTGAAAAATAACGTCAGTAATTGTCACGTGTGGAGAATATTGTCATTATAACTGTGTTGATGTATTCAACCATTTTCTTTTGATTTTTCCCTATTGCACCTTTCTTAACAAAATTAATGCTCTTACAAACAAATATACACAACAGATTCATAAAATCAAAAGAAAATGGTTGAATACATCAACACAGTTATAATGACAATATTCTCCACACGTGAAAATTACTGACGTTACTTTTCAGTTAAAAATATGAAAATAGCATTTCTCTACATTCCAGTTGCTAGGTACATTCTATTTTTGTTTTTATTAGTTACTTTGTTCATTTAATTTAATTTTCGTATTTTGCTTTGATAAAGTCCACATTGGACGAAACGCGTCAGCAATTACCAGTTTTCCTATTGTCATTTTTATTCATAAATATTGTCTCTCTACTGGTTAATTCGGAGAAATTTTCATATATATATATATATATATATATATATATATATATATATATATATATATAGTAAGGTAATGTAGTGTTTGTTAATTCGTGTGGATGATTCCAAAGAGGATCTAATCCAGAGAGCTTAATCTAACACCGGAGCTAATATTAATTAAATAATTAATGAAGAGACAATCTTAAGGTCCATTACTAAAATTTATTTCTCTACAAAATATATTTTTCCTGGTTCATCAGCTCCCATCTCTAGCTACAAAGGAATTTGTTTCTTTTATTTTTAATAGAAGTTTTTGAAGGATAGTTTTAGATTGATATAAGGTGACAGAGGTGGTGAGAGGTGGAGGCTATGGTGAGGCATATCTTGGAAATGTAAATTAAGGATAAGGTTGTTTTAAAACCATCTTTAATAATTTACTTAGGTTCAACTGTACTCAGTTAAGAGGCCAGATAATTTGACCGCTTAAATAATTTTTAGACAGGAAGAGAAAAGAAGAAAAAAGGAAAGCAATGGAGGAGGACAGGAGGAAAAAGAAAAAAAGAGTCAACCAGGGGAGGGGGAGGAATAAGAAAGCGTGAGTTAACATATGTAAACATAATTAGGTAATATATATATAATATATAATTACATATATATATATATATATATATATATATATATATATATATATATATATATATATATGTATATGCGTGTGTCTCTGTGTGTCTCTGTGTGTGAGAGAGAGAGAGAGAGAGAGAGTTTAATTGTTAAAATACAGGCTGTTTCATAAACGGAATCTTGGTTGACCATGAATCTCTTCGTGGCCGAGCGTTTAAAGCACACTGAATCAGACGGTGCTCTCTTCTGCGAAGAGGGGACACATTCTAACAATGCCGGATGGTATATTATCTCGAGTACAAATAAAATTGAAATAAACGTCTAAAATAACTTTTCAAGTAAAAAATATCTATTTCTTTATCTATCTATCTATCTATCTATCTATCTATCTATCTATCTATCTATGCTTCTCTTCTCTCTCTCTCTATCTATCTATCTATCTATCTATCTATCTATATATATATATATATATATATATATATATATATATATATGTGTGTGTGTGTGTGTGTGTGTGAATAAAGGCAATCATTGAAACGGTTTTCGTAGGGCGTGGCACGAAGAAAAACACCCTGAACTGCTCACTAGTCATCATTCCAACATCGGCTGCAGGCGAGGCGATCTTGTTAACCATCACAGAGAAACTCATCAGACCGAAAGATTCCTGTGTGTTTTCATTGCAATGTGTGAAGGGTCGCGCATCAGAGCACACGTAAACACGCACACAAATGATAAATAACTATATATATATATATATATATATATATATATATATATATATATATATATATGAAGCGAGAGATATA
>OZ010607.1:75129942-75134942 GCA_963932145.1 Acanthosepion lycidas | reverse complement strand
TACGGCACCTCTCTTCTCTTCTTTTTAATATACATACTTTTCTCTCGTTGGAACCACTACAACCTCTTTCTTTTATATATATATATATATATATATATATATATATATATATATATATATATATATATATATATATATATATATATACTGTAATGTGTCTGGCAGTTTCACACCTCAGTTGATGTTCAGACCATTAGGGCCTGTCGTCGCAATTAAAAACCTCATTTTCAAAATACCGTTTTTTTTTTTTTAATATTTAAAAATTATGCTCGATTTTGCGACTCATACGTGTTGTGTGTATTTATTTAAAATGTTACTTTTGTGTTCATATAAAAAATATCTTCACTGAAAAATATTCTTTCAACAATTATGATATAACCATATATAATTTTGTATAATTTTATATATCGACAAAGAGCATTTAGAAAAATATGACAAACTGGAAATTTTTTTTTTGTGACGCGTTTCAGCCGTTTCAGTGTTTCAGCCGTTCGGATTTTATCGGACTGTCATGACATTACTTCGTCTTTTCATGTGCATGTGTAGACGTGGCAACGTCAACAAAGCCCAGTCCGATGAAATCCTAACGTGTCACGAAAAACCTTTTTCAAATTTCATATTTTTACTGTTTGTTGACATAAAATTATTCAAAATTATATATCGTTACATCATGAATTTTGGAATAATGTTTTTGAGAGAATACTTTTTTATATAAACACAAAAGGGACATTTTAAATAACAGCACAGAAAACGTATTGGTTGCTTAAAACGGACACAAATATTGACATAGAGAATGCTACTTTGATTAAAAGAGAAAATAATCCACTGGGACGAAAATGTCTGGAATTGCCTTGATCGCCAGTTCAGCCACGATAAATTTGCTTCCAGGTTCTTACAATATATCACCATTCTTGGTAGACATTGTCACAGTGTGGGATAGTCAGGGACAAAGATGATGGAGACAAAAAGACAAAAGAATACAGATGATTTTCGGCAGGGTTAGAAAAAATATTCTCTCAAAAAACATTCAAAAATTTTGAAACTACCAACGTCTCTCATTTCGTGCGCATGTGCAGACGTGGCAACATCAACAAAATCCAGTCTGATGAACGGATGAAACGCATCACAAAAAAAAAAACTTTACAGTTTGTCATATTTTTTGTAAATATATATATTTGTAAGTGTATATATCTAAATACGTCTGCTTGTCTATGTATTATAATCTGATTGTGTATGTATTGGCTTTTGCAAGATGTCATCCTCCCCTATTTCTGTTTTTGCTTCAAATGTATCTACGTTGTCATGAAATTCAGTGCAACATTTGATCTTAAAGTTTATTCCAAATTAATTTCAATAAAAACAAAATAAATATAATAACATATTTATTTTTTCTTTTATCCTAAGTAATTTTATAATTTTAAACTTAATATAGATTAAATTTAAATTTTAAAATGGGAAATTTTTAATTTGTAATTTCAAATTTGATCGTATAATTTAATATTTATTAGTTAGAATAAATTCTATTTTAGTCTAACCCCAACATTAAAGCATTAAATAATGATTATAACCTTAGTCTGAAGTCAAGTTTTTGAATGCTCATATACTTGTATTTTGATTGGTCATTCCAGTTTATATAACAGCGTTTCCCCTAGCGACGGGTGTTGATTGATTTCAACATTTTAAAACCCTTTATTCTACATTCAACACCATTACTTGATAAGACACTAGAAGTATTGAAACAAAATGGCTATTTTTGTAGTAATTTTATATCATATTTATGTTATAATTTTCGAAAAAATAATTATATATATATATATATATATATATATATATATTGTGCATTTGGCAGCAAAACTTATTTTATTTTATAAAAGTTTGTTTAATGAAAAATAACTGATAAAATTTAAAGATTTTTATTTAATTTTTCTTGTGTTTGTGTAAGTTTTTTCATTTCCGGACATAAAGTTTGTAAAAATTGTTCGAATATTCTATATATCTGAGCGCTTCCGGCTGTTCTTTTAGAAAATATCACAAAAGTCAAAGAAAATGGCAAAAGGAATATCCGAAAAGGCTTGGATATTCAGAATATTCCGATAATTTTTACGTACATTATTTCTTGAAAAGAAAAAAAAAAAAACTAATACTGACACAAGAAAAAAAGGCATAAATTCTTTAAACGAAGTATGTTGTCAGTTTTGTTTAAATAAACGTATATATATATATATATATATATATATATATATATATATATATATATATATATATATATATTAGGGCAGCAGATCATTATTTAAACGTATATTATTAAATATAACAGAAAATAAATGCCTATTATGTCTGAACATGAGCCGTTCTAATATTCGAAGCCATTATCGTCGCATATCAATTTTCTATGTCAAAATAACAAAATACCATCTTTGACGTTAGATATCTTTGTTTCAATGTCCGTATAACCACTCTGAAGCTGGCTCATGTGAGCCGAAACCATGGGACCAACACAATAAAAAAATATCCAAATGTTCGACAAGTTTTGTCTTTATTTTTCCGCCAGAAATTAAAGGAAACATTCAAACATTACAACAGCTCATGATCAGAGAAAACACTCATTGTCTGTTATATTTAATAATATATATATATATATATATATATATATATATATATATATGTCACACATTATGAAAAGGACAAAATCCGACTATTATTTTAAGAGATTCTTTTTATGTTTATACGTTCTTTTAATGGATACAAATACTTAAGAAAGTGCTCTGTTTGTAATAAACAGTATTAACGACATTTACCGACCTGAATGTCCGAGAAATTTTGATAGAAAATATGATTCCTCCGACGGGAACCAAACCTGTATTCTATACGGAATCGCCATATAGCCTGACGTGCCTTACCGATTGAGCCACAGAGGAGCGTTTTGGTTAGAAA
This sequence comes from Acanthosepion lycidas, assembly GCA_963932145.1. Lineage (NCBI taxonomy): Eukaryota > Metazoa > Mollusca > Cephalopoda > Sepiida > Sepiidae > Acanthosepion > Acanthosepion lycidas. Next base: position 75,132,008 of record OZ010607.1, on the reverse strand, counting down.
GGTCGATTTTATTGCTTTTAAACTACAATTCTCCGTGATTTTCTCACGTACATTCATATCTGCTTGATGCGTATCCAAATGTAAACCAATGACGTCACACATTATGAAATGGACAACGTCCGACAATTATTTTACGAACATGTTAACATAAAATCAGTAAAAATCGGTAAGGCACGTCAGTTCATATGTATTTGTATCTATAAAAATAACATATAAACAGAAAATGTATTAAAGTAATTGTCGGATTTAGTCCATTTCATAATATATATATATATATATATATATATATATATATATATGTGTGTGTGTGTGTGTGTGTGTGTGTGTGTATGTGTGTGTGCATATATATATATATATATATATATATATATATATATATATATAACATATAAACAGATATATTTGTTTGTTTGTTTGGGTTTTATGGCATATCAACCACTGTGGGTTATTTAATGCCAAATCCAGTTTATATATATAAATCAAATATATGAATTTTAAATGCCTATTTTGTATGGAACATTTTTAGCAAGCTAGAGCTCATTTGCTTGTACACTGCAAAATAATCCTAGGTATTTTTGTTTAAGTCAAGAATTTCCATTTGATAAGGACATTTTATTCGCAAAATGGTAAAAGTTAGGATATGTTGTTTAGACATCAGTCTACATCTTTGATAAGAGACCAATTCTTTTTAAAAAATCCAATATAATTTTTGGTTCAGTTTTTGCAAATAATTCCATGTTCTTGATTGATTAATTGTTTTGATTAACGACATCTCAAACTTAGTGGTCACTTTATGCCGAAAATGATTTTGAGTGACTTTGAAAGTCAAAAACGTATAGCTGGCAACATTATTGGTTCAAAAACGTTGAGCTGGCAACATTATGGTTTAAAAAAAAAAAAAAAAAAAAAAAAACATAGCAGGCAACATTATTGTTTCATAAACGTACAGCTGGCAACATTTTTTACAAAAAACGTATAGCTGGCAACATTATGGTTTCAAAAACGCATAGCTGGCAACATTATTTTTCCGAAAACATTATCTGTGGCCTTACTGTTGGATGTAGTTTATCGCCATACCCAGGACACGGATGTAGTTTATCGTCATACCCAGGACGTACAGATATATATGTGTCCATATATATATATATATATATATATATATATATATATATATATATATATATATATATATATATATATATATATATATGCACATATATATATATATATATATATATATAACATATAAACAGAATATATATATATATATATATATGTGTGTGTGTGTGTGTGTGTGCATATATATATATATATATATATATATATATATATAACATATGAACAGATATATATATAACATACAAACAGATATATATGTGTGCATATATATATATATTTATAACATATAAACAGAAAATGTATTAAAGTAATTGTCGGATTTAGTTTATTTCATAATATACGCGTATATATACTAATTAATAGATCTTTCCCCAGTATTAAGAACTATTCAATTTACACCGCATGCATAAATTTAAATATTATTTATTTGCTTCCTTTCGTATGCACACAAGCACACGCGTATATGCCTCCTTATATTTGGGTCTTTCATTTATCCACTCTACAACTATATATATATATATGTATATATATATATATATATGTATTGGGGAAATATATGCCAAAGTGGAAAAAAATCCCAGCATCCCTAGTTTATGCGCATCTGTATTAGCACCAAGACAACAAATGCAGAAAAATGAAAAAAGATCTCTCAGGGTCATTTAAAAATGAATGAAATCAAACTTAGACTTTGAGAAATATTTATAACGAATGCAGGAATTAAGGCTAAAGGAGGATATTTTGACAAGAGCAAAATTTAATCATAAAATGTCTTTTTGTCATAAAAAATAACATGTCTCAATTTAAAATACTTTTTTTCTCTTATTTAAAGTACAAAACATCTAATTTTAGACTGTGTATATATATATATATATATATATATATATATATTATTTTTAGTAGGTACACGTATTTGAGTTATTGAAAAGTAATAAGAAATCACTTCAAAA
>OZ010607.1:75054942-75127442 GCA_963932145.1 Acanthosepion lycidas | reverse complement strand
CATTCTTTTTAAATAGGATATATATATATACATATATATATATATATATATATATATATATATATATATATATATATATATATATATATATATATATATCCTATTTAATAATAATTTGATAAACGACACATTTATACATTATCTAATGATGTAAATTAAGGTTGTTTTTATAAGCATGTTCCGACCGGTGCTTTCTTCGACCTTCCTTATGTGTCTGCGGAATCTGTAATATTTAACTATATACTGCGTATTTTGTTTCCTTTTGTCCGAAATTTTACCAACCAATACACGAGAAATGTCGGGTCTGTGAGCCTACTTATAAGAATATAGTAATTAAATTTTGTGCGCATGCGTGAAACGCCCCTTAAATGCTTCCGTTCCAGTTCTGGGGAGAAATTCCTGAAAATGACGGCATATTAGACTTCATCAAATTTTATGCCTGTTAGAGAAACCATCGATCTAAAAGCAATGATTAGAAAACGAAGAACTAACAAATAATGATAATTGTTCAATTTAACATATCAAATAGCAACGACGGCTGCTGGAAAAGAACAGCAAACAAAACGTATTGATATAAACAATAAAGATAGAGATAGCTGTCAGGACTATCTTTAGACTAAAGTCGTGTTTTATAAGCGTATGTGAGGTCAAGAAATAAAAAATAAATTTGGGCTGAGCAGGAAAGATGACGAAAAAGGCAAGATTTAATTAGTAAATAACATTTCAGAGTTTAGGGGGAGACGTTAGAAGTATAGAGTTGAAGTAGACTTTAGAAGGAGCCGGAAACCCAATCCTAAACAGGAACCAAGGGATAAACCTCTACTCCTATTCAAAAAACCTATCTACTCCTACTGAAGGAAGAAAATAAATAAATAACATTTCAGTGTTTAGGCGGAGACGTTAGAAGTATAGATTTGAAGTAGACTTTAGAAGGAACCGGAAACCCAAAGCTAAACAGGAAACAAGGGATAAACCTGTATTCCTGTTCAAAGGGTTTCAAATTATTTACATTGTTTACATACGGGCTATTATCTTCATCGTTGTTGTTTACTATCAAAACCAATTTTTCGCGTTACTCTGACCATGTCTACGCATATCCCTTCTAGTGTTTTTTTTATTACTGCTTGATGAAGGTCAGAAAATCGCAGTGTGTCCTACTATTTAACCCATAACTGAGGGAAGAGAAGGATTCATACTCTTTCCAATGTAAAGGTAAGCGTTGCATCGTGAATTTGGTGGCGTAATAATTGTGGGTTCAATCCCCGTTAGTGTGTATTTGATACAAAGCAAGTAGTGGCTGAGCTGAACTAGAAAATAAGAACTAGATTAGTTAGCCCTCGATATGGACAGTGAAAATGTTCATTAGGAACTCCCTCTAGTTTACCCGGATCAACATACTCCTTATGAAGGGTCATAACGTCGTGATAGCTACAACAAAGATGAGGACAATAGTCCAACTGTAGATAATGTAAATAATGATATCTACTCATCCCAGAAATTAAGACAGGCATAAATATATTTGTCTAGGTCAGAGTTCGGCAACTCATCCGACCCCACGGGTTGGATCGTGTTATGATGACGGGTCGCCGGCCGGACGAAGGCCATTAATGAAAACTTAAGGAAAATTACATACGCAGACCCCACCTGTCAACCTAAATATTTAATACCATAATGAAAATAAACATTGAGAAATCAGAAAAACAAAAGAAAATCTAAAATTAAAAAACACCTAACAAAAATTACTTTTCCTCAAGGAACGTCAAAATAATTCAAAGTGAAAAAAATCAACCGAAGTGAAATGGATGAAATTATGACGTGTAGGTTTGAAACTGTTATTGAAAATTGTTCCACAAACGAACCACACACACACACACACATCAAACAAAAACGAAGCACATATACCCATACATACGAGTACAAATAGTTGTAAACATATACACTTACGTACGTACACATGCGGTATCATCCACACATTCATGAGGCATGTATGTATAATGCGCGCGTATGTTTAACTGTCTTTAGATTTCTGCTACCTCGCATGTCAGACCCTCCCTGGCCTCTTTCACTTTAACGTTCCTTTCGCTTCTGTTACCTTTTAATGTAGCCAAGGGTCATAACAAATATGTATCTATTATTTGACATTAAACGTTGGCAACGCAACTTGGTAAAATAAGTCTCATGAAAGTCAAATTCGAAAGCCTCGTCTCTCATGTTAAATATAGAGTCATTGATAATCAGGCTCGCGGGCCGGTCAAAATGCCTTAGGTTGCCGACCCTTGGTCTAGGTGATGAACAGGACATCTGAAAACTGAATCCGACTGGAGGCGTTTACCAAGATACCATGGTATATAAATCGCTCGAGGTTTTCCTCGATGACATACAGGATGCGATCGATAAATTAGCATCTAAATGACGCAAAAATGAAAATAACACTGACATCTCATTTTAACAGTTATATTTAACACAATTACACAAAAATTACACAAAAATATCTTGAAATACTAAAGCGTAAATCTAATCAATAAAATCACCATTGGATTCAATCACGTCCTCCAGACGACCTCGAAATCACCTGCAACTCTTCTGGACAGTCTCCTTGTTTAAGTTGGTGTATTTTGACATTATCCTAGCATTCAGTTCATCTTTGGTGTTAAAAGGAGTTTTGTGGGTCTCTTGCTCAACTGCGCCCAACATAATAATCAAGATGGTTGTAGTTTAGGGAGTTAGGTAACCATATGTAAGGGATGATGTGGCCACAGAAATTATCTAACGGCCATGGGTGGGGTGTCCTACTCTTGTGGCATCTGTTACCAGATATACGATCTTCCATCAACCAACCTCTTGACCAAGAGTAGCACTATCTACTCGATGTAGGTCCCCACGTGATTCCCCTGGGAAGATGAAGAGAGGACTAACATTGCTATCACTAGTGATCACTGCAAATACATTCGTAATCACCAATAGACTCATCTAACTCTTTCCGAATCCTCTTGTACTGTCCTGAGATTGACACCCAAACACTCATAAATGTTCTTATTGGGGCTTCCGGCGTTAATGCTAAGCAGAATAACATGCTGTTTCCAAATATTTTAATGAGTGTCATTTTGGTCTTTTTCTCACAGACGGTGCCCAACTGACCCTCACTATAATGCGCATTCAAGAAAATCAAAAAACAACCAACGGGCATGCACAAAATTAAAAATATAAAATCTCGATAATTTACCCATCGCATCACATAGACCACTATTCCTTGTAGCTAGTCTACCTCCATAATACTATGATATTAAAAGTAAATAGGAAGAGGGCTTTATATACAAAGTTGAGGTATCTGGTAGGCTAATATTTACCCAGATGACATAGAATACCAGGACTTGGTCCCAGCCTAACTCCATAATACTATAATATTAAATGTAAATAGGATGAGGGCTTTATATACAAAGTTGATGCATCTGGTAGGCTAATATTTACTCAAATGCCATAGACTACCAGGACTTGTTCCTAGCCTAATGCCATAATAATATAATATTAAATGTAAATAGGAAGTGGGCTTTATATACAAAGTTGAGGTATCTGGTAGGCTAATATTTAGCCAGATGACATAGACTGCCAGGATTTGTAGCTAGCCTAACTCTATAATACAATAATATTAAATGTAAATAGGAAGAGGGCTTTATATACAAAGCTAAAGTATCTGGTAGGCTAATATTTACCCAGATGTCATAGACTACCAGGACTTGTTCCCAGCCTAACTCCATAATACTATAATATTAAATGTAAATAGGATGAGGGCTTTATATACAAATTTGAGGTATCTGGTAGGCTAATATTTACCCAGATGCCATAGACTACCAGGACTTAGTTCTAGCCTAAATCCATAATAATTTAATATTAAATGTAAATAGGAAGAGTGCTCTATATAGAATGTTGAGGTATTTGGTAGGCTAATATTTACCGAGATGCCATAGACTGCCAGGACTTGTAGCTAGCCTAACTCTATAATACTATAATATTAAATGTAAATAGGAAAAGGGCTTTATATACAAAGTTGAGGTATCTGGTAGGCTAATATTTAGCCAGATGACATAGACTGCCAGGATTTGTAGCTAGCCTAACTCTATAATACAATAATATTAAATGTAAATAGGAAGAGGGCTTTATATACAAAGCTAAAGTATCTGGTAGGCTAATATTTACCCAGATGTCATAGACTACCAGGACTTGTTCCCAGCCTAACTCCATAATACTATAATATTAAATGTAAATAGGAAGAGGGCTTTATATACAAAGTTGAGGTATATGGTAGGCTAATATTTACCCAGATGCCATAGACTACCAGGATTGTAGCTAGCTTAACTCCATAATACTATAATATTAAATGTAAATAGGAAGAGGGCTTTATATACACAGTTGAGGTATCTGGTAGGCTAATATTAACTAGATGCCATAGACTGCCAGGACTTGAAGCTAGCCTAACTCTATAATACTATAATATTAAATGTAAATAGGAAGAGGGCTTTATATACAAAGTTGAGGTATCTGGTAGGCTAATATTTACCAGATGCCATAGACTACCAGGACTTATAGCTAGCCTAACTCTATAATACTATAATATTAAATGTAAATAGGAAGAGGGCTTTATATACAAAGTTGAGGTATCTGGTAGGCTAATATTTACCCAGATGCCATAGACTACCAGGACTTATAGCTAGCCTAACTCTATAATATTATAATATTAAATGTAAATAGGAAGAGGGCTTTATATACAAAGTTGCGGTATCTGGTAGGCTAATATTTACCCAGATGCAATAGACTGCAGGACTTGTAGCTAGACTAACTCCATAATATTATAATATTAAATGTAAATATGAAAAGGGTTTTATATACAAAGTTGAGGTATCTGGTAGGCTAATATTTACCCAGATGCCATAGACTGCCAGGACTTGTTCCTAGCCTAACTCCATAATAATTTAATATTAAATGTAAATAGGAAGAGTGCTCTATATAGAATGTTGAGGTATTTGGTAGGCTAATATTTACCCAGATGCCATAGACTGCCAGGACTTGTAGCTAGCCTAACTCTATAATACTATAATATTAAATGTAAATAGGAAGAGGGCTTTATATACAAAGTTGCGGTATCTGGTAGGCTAATATTTACCCAGATGCAATAGACTGCAGGACTTGTAGCTAGACTAACTCCATAATATTATAATATTAAATGTAAATAGGAAGAGGGGTTTATATACAAAGTTGAGGTATCTGGTAGGCTAATATTTACCCAGATGCCATAGACTACCAGGACTTAGTACTAGCCTAAATCCATAATAATTTAATATTAAATGTAAATAGGAAGAGTGCTCTATATAGAATGTTGAGGTATTTGGTAGGCTAATATTTACCCAGATGCCATAGACTGCCAGGACTTGTAGCTAGCCTAACTCTATAATACTATAATATTAAATGTAAATAGGAAAAGGGCTTTATATACAAAGTTGAGGTATCTGGTAGGCTAATATTTAGCCAGATGACATAGACTGCCAGGATTTGTAGCTAGCCTAACTCTATAATACAATAATATTAAATGTAAATAGGAAGAGGGCTTTATATACAAAGCTAAAGTATCTGGTAGGCTAATATTTACCCAGATGTCATAGACTACCAGGACTTGTTCCCAGCCTAACTCCATAATACTATAATATTAAATGTAAATAGGAAGAGGGCTTTATATACAAAGTTGAGGTATATGGTAGGCTAATATTTACCCAGATGCCATAGACTACCAGGATTGTAGCTAGCTTAACTCCATAATACTATAATATTAAATGTAAATAGGAAGAGGGCTTTATATACACAGTTGAGGTATCTGGTAGGCTAATATTAACTAGATGCCATAGACTGCCAGGACTTGAAGCTAGCCTAACTCTATAATACTATAATATTAAATGTAAATAGGAAGAGGGCTTTATATACAAAGTTGAGGTATCTGGTAGGCTAATATTTACCAGATGCCATAGACTACCAGGACTTATAGCTAGCCTAACTCTATAATACTATAATATTAAATGTAAATAGGAAGAGGGCTTTATATACAAAGTTGAGGTATCTGGTAGGCTAATATTTACCCAGATGCCATAGACTACCAGGACTTATAGCTAGCCTAACTCTATAATACTATAATATTAAATGTAAATAGGAAGAGGGCTTTATATACAAAGTTGCGGTATCTGGTAGGCTAATATTTACCCAGATGCAATAGACTGCAGGACTTGTAGCTAGACTAACTCCATAATATTATAATATTAAATGTAAATATGAAAAGGGTTTTATATACAAAGTTGAGGTATCTGGTAGGCTAATATTTACCCAGATACCATAGACTGCCAGGACTTGTTCCTAGCCTAACTCCATAATATTATAATATTAAATGTAAATAGGAAGAGGGGTTTATATACAAAGTTGAGGTATCTGGTAGGCTAATATTTACCCAGATGCCATAGACTACCAGGACTTAGTACTAGCCTAAATCCATAATAATTTAATATTAAATGTAAATAGGAAGAGTGCTCTATATAGAATGTTGAGGTATTTGGTAGGCTAATATTTACCCAGATGCCATAGACTGCCAGGACTTGTAGCTAGCCTAACTCTATAATACTATAATATTAAATGTAAATAGGAAAAGGGCTTTATATACAAAGTTGAGGTATCTGGTAGGCTAATATTTACCCAGATGCAATAGACTACCAGGACATTTAGCTAGCCTAACTCTATAATACTATAATATTAAATGTAAATAGAAAGAGGGCTCTGTATACAAAGTTGAGGTATCTGGTAGGCTAATATTTACCCAGATGCCATAGACTGCCAGAACTTGTAGCTAGCCTAACTCTATAATACTATAATATTAAATGTAAATAGAAAGAGGGCACTATATACAAAGTTGAGGTATCTGGTAGGCTAATATTTACCCAGATGCCATAGACTGCCAGGACTTTTAGCTAGCCTAACTCTATAATACTATAATATTAAATGTAAATAGGAAGAGGACTTTATATACAAAGTTGTGGTATCTGGTAGGCTAATATTTACCCAGATGCCATAGACTACCAGGACATGTTCCTAGCCTAACTCCATAATACTTTAATATTAAATGTAAATAGGATGAGGGCTTTATATACAAAGTTGAGGTATCTGGTAGGCTAATATTTCCCAGATGCCATAGACTACCAGAACTTGTTCCTAGCCTAACTCCATAATACTATAATATTAAATGTCAATAGGAAGAGGGCTTTAGGCCCCTTTCTTTCATCATACAATCAGTTTTAAACCCACTGGAGTAACAGGGAGTAAACGATTTCTATTTTTCCCCAGATTTGGTCATTTGCAGTGGTGTGGAGTAATATGAATCTATTTTCGGGGTGTGTGATGAAATTTGTTTGGCTCTGAAAAATATTGCCTCATCATTGATTGCATCAGACTTTTATCATGCCCAGACACAACTGTCTCGACTGTCGATTAGTTGTCCTACGACCATTGTCTGCGATGGACGTTACTCCAAAGAAGCGTACCAAAATTCGAACACGAACACACTGGGAAGCCTTACCAATGAGCAAAGTACTATAGACTTTTGCAGAAACTTTCCCGATTTCAATTCAATTGAGAATCTGTGGTCAATCTGCTAGGAACGTCTTCGTGGAATGGACATACGAAGTACTAACATATGCACTGGTCATGCTTCATTGGGAAAATAGGGGAAAAAATTAAATAGTAGCGTAATTATTCGTTTTGTTTCAATTAATTTGCACAAGGGTGTACATTCAGCGTAAATATTTTTATGAGATGTTCGCTATGGTATCAAGAGTTTTTGAATTTAAGCTCCGTACTGGACTAGAGACATCTCATCAATTTACAGTTGAGTTGGCTAGATGTAGCTGTTAGTTCTATGATAACAATTTATTTTCTTGCACTTCTTGCTTGTGAAACTCCTTTCCGTCTCCATGCTTTCCAGACAACTTTAATCTTCAAATATTTAACTGCAATGTCAATCCCTATCTACTGTCCTTCTGATTGCTCTTTTTTTTCCCGCTCATTTTTAATATTTCTGCTCTTAATTCTTCCACACCCAGTAACCCCTTGTCTTTACTGCCTTGCATGGGAAAAACAATTAAAATGATATTATTAAATAACTACTATAAAACATAATTCCAAGTTTATAATCGTGATTACTAGGATACACAAATATTAATGTTTAATAAGAAGATAAGCGACATTTTTATATAAATTAAAAGAAAAGACACGTTGTTTAACAATCTTTCGCAATGTTTCGAGAGTATGTGTGCCTTCTTCAAAGTATACCTAAAATTGATATATATATATAAAAATATAAAATGCTACAAAATTTTTTCAGTCATTGTACAAAGTTCGCTTGTCTTAAGGAAAATTGTTGGACTGATAATCAAGGCGTTAAAATAAATGGAACGCTGCCAGCGCAAAGGCATGAAACTGAAACGTGCTTAATATGATAGTGATCATAATCATTTTTTAATTTTCCATTAGTTGATTAGTTACTAAAATAAATTAATCAGTTTAGAAAAAAAATTTATGGAATTTTACTATAAATCTGTTGAGTATAATTTTTATGGAACTTTCTTATAATTCAGTTTTGTATAAATATAATGGGTTATTCCTCTAATTCTGCATAGTATAAATCTTATGGAACTTTCCTATAATTCCGTTTAGTATAAATCTTATGGAACTTTCCTATAATTATGTTTAGCATAAAATTATAGAACTTTCCCATAATTCTGTTTCATATGAAACTTATTGAACTTTCCTATAATTCTGTTTAGCAAAAATCTTATGGAGCTTTCCTATAATTCTGTTTAGTATAAATCATATGGAATGTTCCTATAATTCTGTTTAGTATAAATCTTATGGAGCTTTCCTATAATTCTCTTTAGTACAAATCATATGGACTTTCCTATAATTCTCTTTAGTATCAATCTTATGGAACTTTCCCATAATTCTGTTTATTATAAATCTTATGGAACTTTCCCATAATTTTCTTTAATATAAATCTAATGGAACTTTCCTATAATTCTGTTTAGAAGTAATCTTATAGAAATTTCCTATAATTCCGTTTAGTATAAATCTTATGGATCTTTCCTCTAATTCTTTTTAGTATAACTTTTATGTAACTTTCCTATAATTCTGTTTAGTACAAATCATATTGAACTTTCCTATAAATCTGTTTACTATAAATCATATGGAATTTTCCTATAATTCTGTTCTGTCAATAATAATAATAATAAATGTACTACATTTTGATAGATATGGCAATGTATTTATTAAAGACATTTTTATGTTTAACGTTCTTTTTATAGATACAAGTATTTAAGTAAATGCTCTGTTTATAATAAACAGTATTAAATAACATTTACCGGCCTGAATGTCCGAGAATTTTTCATAGAAAATATTCGTCCTTTGACAGGATTTGAACCTGCATCCTATACGGAACCGTCATTTAGCTTGACGTGCCTAACCGCTCGGCCATAAAGTAAAAGAAAATACGTAATGGTTGACTATCTTCTCACAATGTTTCGACTATGTCTGTCTTCTTCAATTTATGCTTAAAAATAAATATAAGTATAAAAATATAAAAATACGTCTTTTTACAAACGTGATTTATCTTAAGAAAACGGTTGTACTGATAATCAACGCGTCAAAATGAATGAAATTCCAATTCGAATGTGAGCACGATCGTCATCATATTTCGCACGTCTCAGTTTCATACCTTCACGCTGTCTATGTTTTATTCATATTGGCGTGTTGATTAACAGTTCAACCGTTTTCTTAAGACAAACTAATTTTCTACAAAGACTTATCATTTTCTGTAGACTTTTTTTTATATTTTTTAATCTGCAAAAATTTAAATGCAATGTCAATTGCTATCTACTGTCCTCCTGATTACTCTTTCCTCTTCTTTCTCATTATTAATGTTTCTGTTCCTAATTCTTCCAAACTCTGTAAACCCCTTGTGTCTTAGTGGCTTTACTCTCTTACTTGTGTAACTCCCTTCCGTATCCATACTTTCCAGCCAACTTTTATCTGAATAAATTTAAATGCAATGTCAATCGCTATCTACTGTTCTCCTGATTACTCTTTTCTCTTCCCGCTCATTATTAATGTTTCTGTTCCTAATTCTTCCACACCCTGTAACACCTTGTGTCTTTACTGTCTTGCATGGGTTAATGCCGATTAAAATTATTATTAACTAAATGCTATACGACATATTTCCAAGTTTATAATCACAATTACTAGGATACACAAATATTAATGTTTAATAAGAAGATAAGCGACATTTTTATATAAATTAAAAGAAAAGACATGTTGTATAACAATATTAATATTTAATAAGGAGAAGACGTACACCACATTTGTAGGTTTTTTTTATATTTTTTAGTTATATACAATTTTTAAACATAACATGAAGAAGAGAGTCATATTGAAATATTGTCAAACACCATGTCTTTTCCTTTTTTTTAAGTCGCGCTCTTTTTTCTTTTTTTACAATAAGTTTCACACTCTACAAGGCCCGAGGGCCACTAGAGGTAGAGGGTTATGTTAAGAAGCATATTATACTGATAGGAGGGGAATATAACGGTTTAGCCTAGACTTGAACAGGTTAAGATTGTAGTGATCAAGGAAACCTCCTTTTGAAAGTCGGTTCCACTGAGCAGAGGTTCGCAAGAAGCTGTTCGAGTGGAACTTACTTTTCACCAATGGAAATCGGAGGGAATGTGATTGGTTTGCTACTCTATAAGTGGCATGGCGGGTCCTAGCCGTGATGGTATAGAATTGGCAAAACTAAGGAATATAGTTCGTCTGAGATTTTTCCATGGAAATTTTTCCATACAGCAGTGAGAGACTCGCCACATCCCGCCTGTGTGTGTGTGTGTGAGAAAGAGAGAGAGAGAGAGAGAGTTAGAGAGAGATTGGAAGGTGGAAAACAATTTGTCACCCACAAGGGTACAGAGAGGCTTTTGAATTCTATCAAGACTGGAAAGTGAGAACTGGGCAGCCCCAGCCCAAATATAACAACTGTCCTTCATTTTTCGGCCTGATCTGGCTCTTATTCCGGTACAGATAGCATGAGCAGCCAGGTACTTACTGGAGCAGGACAGGGAACCAACCATTTTACCTGAGTCTTTAAGCGATGAATCGTATGTAAGAGTTCCAGTTAAGGTTAAGGATGAGTTTAAGGTCCAACAATCCCTCAAGATCCTGATCCTCCCCGAGGGCACATCCATTCATCCTGACTGGCGGTAGTTTGTGGTCCGATCGGAAATGCTTCTACTGTATACTAAAAAGCACATTTCATATCCTGCGAGGAGTTTGTCCCTTTTTTTCAATAGCTGTCTTTTGTTTAGAGAAAAAAAACAACAAAAAATCACACCCTTTTCGTCCTAGATTGCTGTTTATAATAATAATAAAAATAATAATAATAATAATAATAATAATAATAATAATAATAATAATAATAATAATAATAATAATTGCGTAAAGGAAACTGCAAGAAACTGATATGAATATCACCCGGTTACGAACATAGGATCTGTAAGAATTTTATGGGACTTTATAATACACACAGGCGGAACAATCAAAGCTAATCGCCCAGACCTTATGATCAAAGACCACAAAAACAAAACGTGCTTTCTTACTGACATGGCTGCCCATGCAGATTGTAATGTATCTTAGAACATCTAAAAAAAACTATCACCTTACAAGGATCTAAAATATAAATAATAATAATAATAATAATAATAATAATAATAATAATAATAATATTCAAATAATAATAATAATGATATTCAGATGATAACTATCCAGAAACAGTATCTTGTATCCGGCTGCAAAGTGTCAGCACCGACTGAATATATAACTTGACATGATAGAATCAGCCAAAATCTGCATTGGAAACTGAAAGAAACTAGTATGAACCCCACCCAGACCCGGTTACAAACATAGGATCTGTAAGAATTTTATGGGACTTTATAATATACACAGGCGGAACATTCAAAGCTAATCGTTTAGACACCTTAATCAAAGACCACAAAATCAAAACATGCATAGGACTTACGGTTACATCTATCAAATTCAACGGTAAATTGATGAGAGCTTTTCACCAAATCAAAGTTGACTGCGAAGCAAGAAACCAAAAGAGAGTTCCACAAGCGAAAAGTGCGATAGAAGAAACAGTTAGCATAGAACTTACGGTTGCATCTAGCCATTTCAAATGTAAAATGATGAAACATTGTTGCCGATCGAGTAGAAGATTAAAGTTGACTGAGAAGCAAGAAACCGGAATGTAGTTTCTCTGTTGAATATCCTGAAATAAATGTCCATCTTGTATCAAGTAGCATGGTTTTATCATCCACCAAATAGAAAACTTGGCATAACAAGTTAAACCAATATCTGTACTGGATAATCTGAAACTTTTACGGGAAGGAAACTGAAAGAAACTAGTATGAACCCGACCCAGACCCGATTACAAACATTGGATCTGTAAGAATTTTATGAGATTTTACAATATACACAGGCAGAACAATCAAAACTAATCGTCCAGACATCTTGATCAAAGACCACAGGAACAGAAAGTGCTTTCTTATTGGCATGGAAGGCTCTTCAAATTGTAATATATATTTGAAGATCTTCAAAAAGCTATCAAAATACAAGGATCTTGAAGTGGAAATCTAAAAAATGTGGCACATATGGACACCAATAATTCATGTTCTCGTTGGCGCCCTCGGACTTCGTTCCGATACGCTCACTGAAGGGACCCCTGACAACCCAAGCCTTAAAGAAATACAAAAGAATTGTATTCACAAATACAGCTTACATATTAAAAAGGGTTTTATCTATGTAAGTTATGTGTTTTTTGGTTGATCAGTCGATTAAGTCTTGAAGCCATTTTTGACCTTAGGTTTCTGACTGGGACCCGGAAGGAAATTTCTATACAAGAGAAATCCAAGAAAAAAAATATTTTTACTATAATAATAATAATAATAATAATAATAATAATAATCCTGACCTGGCGTTTCGGCTTTAGTCACTTTTTTTGCTGCCGTAAAAATACTTTTCTGTACCTTTTAATGTATTTAATGTTTTTGGAAAAATAAATTATCAAAATGCAAAGATCTTGAAGTGGAAATCTGAAAAATGTGGCACATATGGACATTGATAATTCCAGTTGTAGTTGGGACCCTCTGTTTTGATTGGAAAAAGTTCCAAAAGGCTTATTGAAGGGATCCCTGGTAGCCCATGCCTTAAAGAAAGGCAAAAAATACACTAAAAAATACAGCTCACATATTACGAAAACCTTTATCTTTGTAAAATGTGTGTGGTTAGTTTGTTTGTTTTTTGTTTCTTTTACAAAATTTCTCATTGGATAATGCCATGAAGCCATTTCTGGCCTTAGGTCTTTGGTTGGGACCCGAAAGTAAATGTGAGAAATCCAAAGAAGAAAATACAATAATAATAATAATAATAATAATAATAATAATAATAATAATAGTTGGAGCTCTAGGACTGGTTGGAAAAGATTCCAGTAGACTGATTGAAGGGATTCCTGGAAGCCCATGTCTCAAAGATATACAAAAAAATTGTTCTCACAAGTACAGCCCACACTTTACGAAGGGCTTTATCTATGTAAAATATGTTGTTTTTTTTTTTTTGGGGGGGGGGGTCTTTTTTGGGTTTTTTGGGGGGCGGGGGGGTTGTCAGTGGAAAGTGTCATGATGCCATTTCTAATCTTAGGTACCCGGAAAGAAATGTGTACACACCAGAAATCAAAGGTAATAATAATAATAATAATAATAATAATAATAATAATAATAATAATAATAATAATAATAATAATAATAATAATAATAAAGAGAAAAAGATTGACTTAACTATTCTGATATTTTTCAATAGTTAAGAAATGTGTGCAATTTAAGAAAAATTAAAAAAAAGACAGTGATTGACAATGTTGAACAATAATTCAAGAGTTACATATGCAGACTACAGAACAATGAATGACAAAGAGAATGAACAGAAGAACAAAAAGATCCATAAGATTTATACGAAGCTGTTTTATTTATTCATCTTAATAACAAATCGACAAACGAAAAATAAATAAACATAGCGTCTACTCAAATATGAGTTTCCCCTAAAAATAATGTTCAATTAATAAAACAAAAGAATATCAAATAAAAATAAAATATTTCATTAATTTAATCACAGAGGAGAAGTCTTAAAACCAGGATTTATTGATTTACAACGCACACAGACAGAAAAATCAAAGCTGATCGCCCAGGATATCGTGATCAAAGACCACAAGAACAGAATTTGCTTTCTTATTGACAATGCCAGTCCTTGTAGATTGTAATGTATCTTTGAAGATCTTCAAAATCTATCAAAATGCAACTGATCTGAAGTGGAATTAAAAAAAAAAGTGATACATGAGGACATCAATATTTTCAGTTCTAGTTTGAACCCTCAGATTGACTCTAAAAGGTTCCAATATTCTTATTGAAGGGATCCGCGGCCGTCGAAACATTAAAGAAATACAAAAAAAAATGTTCTCACAAGTACAGCTGACACATTACAAAGGGTCATATCTATGTAAAATGTGTGGGGTCTAAGGTTTTTATTTTTTTACAAAAATGATCAAAGGTCATGAGGCCATTTCTGACCTTAGGTCTCTGGTTGGGACCCGCAACGAAAAGTGTATACAACAGAAATCAAAGGAAGAAATAATAATAATAATAATAATAATAATAATAATAATAATAATAATAATAATAATAATAATAATAATATACTTCAAGGTATATTACTGTCGAAATATTGTTTAAAATTGGCAGACACTGTCTTTTTTTTCTTAAATCGCGCTCTTCGCTAAATGTTAATAATACTAATAATAATAATAATAATAATTATAATAATAATAATAATAATAATAAGAAGAAGAAGAAGAAGAAGAAATTATCATAAAAAACAAGAAATTCAGGAAGTGTATGATTATTGATATAGCAGAACCATCTGAGAGAAAAAAAACACCTCCATAAAAAATGATCGAGAAATTGTCCAAACAGAAAGAACTGAGGATTGAGATTAACAGGATGTAGGGAATGAAGACTGACACTATACCAATAGTAATCGGAGCACTGGGCCTCGTGAGAAAAGGCATGGACAATATTACTAACAATGTCCCAGGTAACATCAACATACAAGTTGCCCAGAAGATCGCCCTACTAGGAACATCAAATATATACTAAGAAAAATGCTATCACTTAAATGACAATTCTCCATAGTTTGGACCCGACTCTACAGGATACAATACAGGAAACATAACATACACTAATAATAATAATAATAATAATAATACACTTAGAGAAGAGCGTGATTTAAAAAAAGAAAAAGTATGTCAATTTTGTTATACTATAGAAGGCAGAATGTAAACAAATGACAACAAAAAAGAGTTTTTTCTCTCTCTTCATATAATAATAATAATAATAGTGATAGTAATAATGACTATAATAATAATGATAATAATAATAATGATAATAATAATAATGATAATAATAATAATCATAAAAATAATAATAATGACAATAATAATAAAGACAATAATAATAATGACAATGATAATAATGATAATAATAATAGTGATAATAATAATAATAATAATGATAATAAAAATAATAATAATAATAATGATGATAATGACAATAATAATAATGATAATAATAATCATAGTAATAATAATAATAATGATAATAATAATAATAGTGATAATAATAATAACAATAATTATAATGATAATAATAATAGTCATAATAATAATAATGATAACAATAGTGATAATAATAATAATAATAATAATAATGATAATGATAATAATAATAGTGATAATAATAATAATGACAATAATAATAATAATAATAATAATAATAAGGGGAAAAGATTGACGTATCTCTTCCTATATTTTCCATGATAATAATAATAATAATAATAATAATAATAATAATAATGACAACAATAGTGATAATAATAATAATAATAAAAATAATAATAGTGATAATAATAATAATAATAATAATAATAATAATAATAATAATAATAGTGATAATAATAATAATGACTATAATAATAATGATAATAATAACGATAATAATAATAATAAGAGGAATAAGATTGACGTATCTCTTCCAATATTTTCCAATAGTTAAAAGACAAATTCACTTAAAAAAAAAAAAAAATCAGTGTTTGTCAATATTAAACAATATTTCAATACTTACATATGCAGACTACTTACTTCTCGCCCCGAGGATGGTGTGGGGGTTGAAGAAAATGACAGAAAAATTCCATGAGATTTATATGAAACTGCTTGATTAATTCTTCTTAGTATCAAATTAACAGATATCCTCATCTTTATTATCATATCCACTAAGTTTCGACCATTGTACACTCCGGCCTTCTTCAGGTGATATAAGAGGAAATTTTGAGCCAAACGTTTTATTTAGTTGACTGGGGTAGCTTGTTCTAGTTCCACATGTCATGCCTTCCCCCAATAACACATGGCCCAGTGGATAAAAGCATTTGTTGAAGTAATCCAAAAGTGACTTGACCCAAAGAGTTGTGAGTTCAATACCTGGTCACAGCAGAGGTGGAAAAAAAACTTGAAGAGTTGAGTTATTAAAGGGAATTAGCTGAAACTGAGACCTCCTGAAAAGTCATGGCACGTGGAAATAGAACAATCTAAACCCGTGGAGTAAAAGGGTTTGGTTCAAAATACCAACATATAACACCTGATGAAGGTCTAAGAATAGAATAGCAGACATCAACGCTGTGACATATGTGAACTGGAAGATATGCACGAAGCACAAAATCGAAACCACTGAGAGATGGTACGATCATCAACCATACAGAGTTATTCAAAATAAAGATGTAACTATCCTCTGGGATATGTCAATTCAAACTGACAGGGAAATAAAAGCCAACAGACTTGATATTATCATAAAAGACAAGAAATTCAGGAAGTGAATGCTTATTGACATAGCAGTACCATCTGAGAGTAAGATCTCTATGAAAATTATCGAGAAATTGTCGAAATACAAGGATGTCGAGATCGAGATTAACAGGATGTGGGGAATGAAGACTCAAACTCTACCTCTAGTAATCGGAGCTCTGGGCCTCGTGGGAAAAGGAATGGACAATTTTACTAACATCAGCATACAAGTTGTCCAGAACAGCGCCCTTCTATGAACATCTCATATACTAAGAAAAGTGTTATCAATTAAATAACAATTCTCCTATAAAGCCTAAGGATCATAATTTGGAGCCGGTTCTATAGGATACAGAGCAGAAAACATAACACACAAACAATAATAATAATATGTTTGGAATGAAGAGTGAGACTGTACCAATAGTAATCGGAGCACTGGGCCTTGTGAGAAAAGGAATGGATAATCTTACGAACAGTGTCCCAGGTAACATCAACATACAAGTTGCCCAGATCTCCCTACTAGGAACATCCTATATACTAAGAAAACTGCTACAAATTAAATGACAATTCTATAGTCTTTTGGGAAACATAGTTCGGACCTGGCCCTACAGGATACAAAGCAGGAAACAACACACAAATAATAATAATAATAATAATAATAATAGATTCAAGCATAAACCTGACCAATATTTGTCTCCGTACTCAGGCATACATTCAACCAATGTTTGTACATAAACTCACGTCTAAAGCTGACCAATATTTATTTTCCCTCGCAGGCATATACTCGACTTATAACCTAACCATAACCTAAGGGATAAACCCGACCAAGTCTACGTATAGGCTCAAACCTGAACCAAACCAATATTTACGTACGCCCTCAGATACACACTCAACCTATATTTGTCATTTGTCTGAGGCATAATAAACCCGACCCTTGTCTGTATAGGCTCATGCATAAAACTTTAATCTACGCCCACGGGCATACACTCAACGTATATCAGCCAATCGCCTTAAGAATAAACCTCATCAATATATGCGGATAGGCTCACGTCTAAACCTGACCAATATTTATTTACGCTCTCAGACATATACTCGACCTATATTTGTTTATAGTCTGAGGCATAAATCTGACCAATACATGTGTATAGCCTCAAGTATAAGCACGATCTATTTGCCCTACGAATAATTTTAACGCTCAAAATTTGGAAATAATTCGTATGTATCTGTCTATATTTCTGAGATGAAGTATTATGTACATTATTTACATTATTCGGACTATTGTCCTCATCTTTGTTGCCATATTTATCACACTTCAGTATCCGTCTATATTTCTGAGATGAGGTATTATGTACATTATTAACATTATTCGGACTATTGTCCTCATCTTTGTTGCCATATTTATCACACTTCAGTATCCGTCTATATTTCTGAGATGAGGTATTATGTACATTATTAACATTGTTCGGACTATTGTCCTCATCTTTGTCGCCATATTTATTACAACGTTTCAGCCATTGTACGCCCCGACCTTCTTTAGGTGGTTGGAATGTCGAACTGAACCTATTATTTCTCTCACTGGGGTAAACTGTTCTAGTTCCACGTTTAATGGATGTCAGTTATCAGTTGTCTTCTGTTAATTTCCCTCCGAAAGTTCTCCGCTGCTTTAAGCGGATATTGAACTCACACTCTTTAGGTCCTATCACTGGATCTAACTAACGCCTTTATCCACTGTGCCATGTGCCGTATGTATAGATAGGAATAAAAATAGTTGCAAATGTATACCCACCGTTCAACCGGGTGCTGGGTATTAAGTCATTTTTCTCTACCACTGTTCAACCGGTGGCTGGGTATTAAGTCATTTTTCACTACCACCGTTCAACCGATGACTGGGTATTAAGTCATTTTTCACTACCACCGTTCAACTGTTGTCTGGACATTAAGTCATCTTTCTCAACCACCGTTCAACCGGTGTCTGGATATTAAGTCTTTTTAACTACCACCATTCAACCGGGTGCTGGGTATTAAGTCATTTTTCTCTACCACCGTTCAACCGGTGGCTGGGCATTGTCATTTTTCTCAACCACCGTTCAACCGGGGGCTGGGTATTAAGTCATTTTTAACTACCACCGTTCAACCGGCGACTGGGCATAAAGTCATTTTTCTCTACCACCGTTCAACCGGTGGCTGGGCATTACGCCATTTTTCTCTACCCCCGTTCAACCGGTGGCTGGGCATTAAGTCATTTTTCTCTACCACTATTCAACCGGTGGCTGGGCATTGTCATTTTTCTCAACCACCGTTCAACCGGTGGCTCGGTATTAAGTCATTTTTCTCTACCACCGATCAACCGGTGTCTGGGCATTAAGTCATTTTTCTCTACCAACGATGAACCGGTGACTGGGCATTAAGTCATTTTTCTCTACCACCGATCAACCGGTGTCTGGGCCTTAAGTCGTTTTTCTCTACCACCGATAAAGCGGTGGTCACGGCTCAAAGGTTTAAGTCAAAATGTATATGCGGTCAAACTGACGAAGTTGACCTATACTTGAATTGAACACAATCTTAATTATCTGTGATCGTAGTTTCATAGAAACCGCTTTTGTAGGACCCTGTAATTAAATACTCACTAATATTTAATTTGGGTGACATGGAACGTTTGAGAATCGAACCAATTATTAATGATAACGAAGACGACCTCATATACCATTGGCTTCCAGAAGGTTCTCGTGTCGGATACGATCAGAGATGGAACGGCGACGTGTGTACTGCCCACTTTCAAGCGATCGAAGGGCATTATATCGAAGGTCATAACGTTTGACTTGATATCGCATCATTTTCATTTCAAGACAAATATTTCCCGATTAAATTACTTGATTCGATCGGAGTTTTACTTGCAAACATTTCAAGAGAGTGTTACGTTTCATGTTTTCGGCCGGCGAAAAAACAAAACATAATATAAAATTGGATAAAACAAAGAAAAAAATGTCTGTTCTTGATATTGTGCATTCTATCTGATATTAATTCTCCACAAATTGTCAATAATCTCTAAATAAAAATATTCAATAAACAAATCAACAAATTATATTCAGAAAAGTTCTCGGTGCTACCCACGACTAAAATATGATCAAGTTACCAAAAGTCAATATTTTGTGGATAAATGCTTTTCGCTTTAAATTATTCTAACATCAATCCGGGCATAAATGTTCTCTTAGAAATATCATAAAAAAGTTCACAACTACTGTCGCCCTGAACAAAAAAAAAAAAATTCAATTAATAATCTATTAAAAAAATTTAAAACCTCTAATCTTATCATTAATGATAACAACACAACCGCAAAATCAAATACTACATTATATATGAATTCAAATCTCCCTTAAGGAACTGTTCCTAATCAAACTAAAGTTAAAAATAATTACATTGGTAATACTACTACATGCCTATCTAGACGACTTATATTGCACCTACTCGAACATAGCTCCATTAGAACTCATTTGAACACACACAAAAACCTACCAAAATCTATTCAAAACATACTATATATATATATATATATATATATATATATATATATATATATATATATATATATGCATGTTTCATTAAAAACAACAGACAAGGTACTAGGTAATTAACAATGGCTTCCCTAACCACCTTATAGATCATAAAATTAGATTATTTCTCCCCAATATAAATAACAACGATAGTGAAAATACAGTCAAAAATGACAATAATATTTACCCATAAAAACATAATGGACTATTCCATACGTAATAAATACTGCGCCTCAAGAGGAAGCAGAGAGTCCCGTCTGACGTCTAGAGTTCAGTCTGAAGTCTGGAGTGAAGTCCATCAGGAGTCTGTCAGGCAGTCAGAGCGAGTGAGTCAGTCAGTCAGTCGAGTCAGAGGCAGTCCGAAACAGAGTCGCGTTTAGACAATTACTGCTAAACCTGATTGTTCGTACTAACACTTTCTACTTCTCTGTATATATTTCTGTTTGTAATATATCTGTGTTATTCCATATCCGTGTTCGAGTTCTTCTTTATTGGTTCTACTTTGGACTATCACCGTGGTACAAGGAACCGGACCATAACAAATATTTTCTACAAAAACCAAATGCATGCTTACTACAAACAAGACGAATCTTCACTTAAAAATATTATAAAAATATACACTACCCCAACTGACCCGAATAAAAAATCAAATTAATTATCTACTACAGAAAAGTTTAAGATAGCTAAACTTATTCCCAGAAGCAACAACACACCAGCTAAGTCAAAATTACAACGAACGAATGTTATCTATGAATTCAAATGTCCCTTAAGGAACTGTGTTCCTGATCAAACCGAATTCATAAATAATTACATCGGTCACACAACTACAAACCTATCCAAACGCCTTACATTACACCTATCTGACCATAGCTTTATTAGAACCCATTTAAACACACACAAAAAACTACCAGACGTCATCCAAAACATACTTGTAGAAAACACAAGCATCATAGCCTCATCCATATGTAAAAAAAATTAAAAATAATAGAAGCTGTAATAAAAAAAAAGAAAAGCCAATACTCAATAAAATTAACTATAAACACGGCCACAATGTGCTGACTGTTTTCGGAAAATGAAACATTCCTGTAACTGTAGACGCATACATAAAACCCACACATTTAGTGAAAAATAAAAACATAAAAATCGCCCTTGATAATAGCTAAATGTATAGCCGAAAGGACTCGGATATTAAGACCTTTTACACAATTTCGTTCGGTTAGCAAAGTCAAATTTACTGTATTTGAACTTCAACTTGCTAGCCAAACGCTCCTCTGTAGCCAAATCGGTTATAGCACGTCAAGCTATCCGTATAGGATACAGGTTCGAATCCTGTCGGAGGACAAATATTTTCTGTGAAAATTTCTCGGACATTCAGGCCGGTATATGTTGTTTAATACTGTATATTATAAACAGAGCATTTACTTAAATATTTGTATCTATAAAAAGAATGTATAAACATAAAAAATGTCTTTAATAAATAATATATATATATATATATATATATATATATATATATATATATATATATATATATATATATATATACTCTCTCGACTCTCCCGTCGAATTCGACGTATGAGGGTCAAGCAGATCAGTTCCCAGGAAACCGACAGCCCGACAACGGCACATGTGATTTGATTATAGTTGTGAAGGTTACGTCCACACTTTTTGAAGGTCCGACTACAGAGACCTTGAAGCTGTCTTATCCTAAAAACTAGCTAGCCACAATTACTGACCTAAACATACCACAATATTCCTTCCACCAAAACAACACATTCTTACTTACCATTTTTACTACAACCACCATAATACCACAACGTCTCTATATAATCCTAAGTAGTCCCCATATGTAAGGTAAAGGATTACTTTTGTGATGCTTATGATGATTGTGTGTGATTGTGTGTGATAATCGCCACATTTTATGTGTTTGAAGTTTTCAAATTATGTTTTTTGTTATTTGTTAAAGTTTGTGATTATGTAGCGCCAGTCAGAAAAATGTATGTATGTAATTGATATTTCAGATATCTCTGAAATCCATCTATGATATCCATACAATAAATTATTATCGCTTTATAAGACAAATAGAAAACCTTCTACTATCCAAGCCCTTTTGGCTTTATGCCACATTTTCAAATATTACCTTCTACTTTGAGTGGTGGTTGGGCCTTGTATAGAGTGAAATAGATTATCGAAAATTACTGAGGCTTCAGAAATCAACTTCGTGGAGGTCAGGTACAGCTTAAGAAAAGGATCCGTAGACGAAACTACACATTGTAAATCAGCGCATCTGACGGCTGGAATAAATGAACACAAAATATGAAAGATTTTATTTTGTTTATCCTCTCTGTAGATCGATTGATCATTCTGCGGAGAGTAAGGGTACTTATTTTAAGGAGCATAAAATGATACCCCATGCACCGAATTGAGCTGAGACTCACCTCGTCGCTTATTTCTGACCTCTGGACGCGTTTACGTAGAAAAACGGGGTTCGCCTTTCTTTGTTCTGTCAGCCTAAATTTAGTATCTCATTGACTAGAGGTCGTGCTTTACTACGAGATCCTACAGAGGTCCCAACGAGAAGACAGCCTCCTAAACGATGTTTTAATTTATCATACAGGATGCCCAATAAAAAGCGGTAAATTCGGGAAAGACGTGAAACTACAGTTGAAAACTGGTGACCGCTGATGTGACTGAAAAATTCAGGTAGAATTTCCGCACATTTCATCAATCCCTACGTCGAATGTTCTTTGAAAAGTACGATAAATTGACGCTCAAAATCGGTGAGCTGTTCAGCCGTACAAGGACAGAACGAAAGACGAAAGATGTCTATAAATAACGTTTAAATGACGAGTCACAAGATTGAGCAGCAATTAATCAATTATAAAGAATTACTGGAGAGGTGAATGATTATTCGAGGTCATGAATACTCAAGAAATTTATTCAAGGTCATTCAAGGTTAATTAATCTTGAAAACTAAAACAGGGATAATAAATTTCCCGCTTTTTTTTTTATTGGGCACCATGTAGATTCACAACTAGGTCCCACCCGTTTACTGTTGAAATAGCTAAATGCAACCGCCACTTCTACGCCAACACTTTCTTTTCTCGCATTTCCCACCTGTGGAACTTCCGTTTACTTGCTTTCCTGATAATTACAATCTTCAAAAATATAAATGCAACGTCAATCGCCATTTTCTATCTTCTTGAATCCCGTTCATCTTTTGTCCTTTCTTCAATCCTCCCTATTCTCAGTCTTCTTCTTCACTTTCACTCCCTGTAACCCCCTGCGTACTAGTGGCATTCCCTTTCATCTTTTGTGCTTTCTTCAATCCTCCCTATTCTCAGTCTTCTCTTTCATTTTCACTCCCTGTAAACCCCTGCGTACTAGTGGTATTCCCGCCTTTTTTTTTCTTTTTTTTTTTTTTTTGGTGGGGTATCTTGTAGACGCCCCATTAGAATATAGGCCTAATCCTCATAACTCTTTCAGCAAATATTTCGATTTTACAGTGTGCCCAATAAAAAATGGTAAAAGACGTGAGAGAATCCTTGAAAACTGGTAACGACTGAAGTGTCTGAAAACTTCAGGAATAATTTCTGCACATTTTGTCAATCCCGATGTCGGATGTTCTTTGAAAAGTATTATAACTTGACGCTCAAGATTGGTGAGTTGTTCAGCCATAGAAGAAGGGCTGAACAAATAACATTTAAATAACGAATCACAAAATCGAGCAGCAATTAATCAATCATACAAGAACCAATCAGAGTTAAGTAATTACACGAGAGTGGAATGATTATTCAAGGTCATGAATATTCAAGAAATTTAATCAAGGTTATTCAAGGTTAATTATTCTTCAAAGATAAAACAATGATAATTAATTTGCCGATTTTTTACTGGGCACCCTGTAGGGACATCTGATTTTTTTTAGAGAAGAATTGTAAACACTAAAAATTCATTCTGAATTTCGATCAGGTTTTCTGTTAATAATCCAACAACTGCAAGGCGATAATGGCACTGAGACGCAAGGGTTTATTGGGAGTAAAACAGAATGAGAAAGAATTTAGTGAAGAGAAAGGACAATAAAAGAACAAAATTCAGGAAGACAGAAGATGGCGATAAAGCCACTAAAACGCAAGGGATTACTGAGAGTGAAAGAGAATGAGAAGACTTTAGTGAGGAGAAAGGACAATAAACGAACAGGTTTCAGGAAGACAGAAGATGGCGATAATGGCATTAAGACGCAACGGTTTATTGGGAGTGAAACAGAATGAGAAGAATTTAACGAGGAGAAAGGACAATAAAAGAACAGGTTTCAGGAAGACAGAAGATGGTGATAATGCCACTAAGACGCAAGGGGAGTGAAAGAGAATGAGAAGACTTTAATGGGGAGAAAGGACAATAAGATAATAGGTTTCAGGAAGACAGAAGATGGCGATTGGTGTGGCATTTAAATTTTTGGAAATTAAATTTGGTACAATGTATTGAGCGGAAAGGAGTTCCACAAGCAAGAAGTATGAGAAAAGAAACTTTTAGCATAGAACTTACGGTTACATCTAGCCGACTCGACTGTGAATTGATCAGACTTCGTCGCCAGTCTAGTGTAAATGAAAGTAGGTAGCAAGGAAGCCACAAATTGGAAGAACATTTCACTGAGAGACAAAAAAAAAACTATTAGAATAGAATGTACGGTTGGATCGAGCTTTTTCAAAAAGGTCCTGGCACCAAGGAGAAAAGCTCACGAGAGAAAATGCCATGAAAATATTTGTGGAGAAACGACAGAGAGAAGCCACATCATGTCGGTAAGAAAGTGATTGAAGTTGAGATGCCAAGTCAGGTTCGATTACCTTATAGACGCTTCTTTGAATTTGTTCAAAAATCTCGATATATATTTATATCATTTCTAAGATAAATTGGTTCAAAGCTTTAATCTAACAACTGGACAATTTTACTCTTACGCAAGATATATGATAAAATCATTTTTTTATAAGTGAAAATTTGGGGGTCACACTCTATCTCTTTCTCCCATCTTCTTGTTAAAGAAGTTCAAAAAGTCAAAGAGAATGATAAAAGTATCGTTAGTAACGCTATACTCGATGTGTAAACGCGTCCAGCCATAAACAACCAAACGAGAAACAGCTAAACATCTTATAAACATAAACAATACAAAAGATGCATATTCGCCATGTTTGTATTTTATAATACGATATCAAAATCATGCTTTACTTTTTGACTATAGTAAATGGATATATAGTTTAGTCAACGGCATTGCCAGGGCTAGCAGTACATACGCTAATTTTATTTGTGTATGATGCTACCCTCTTAAAATTAGCTTCAAAATTATGTCTTCAAATGTCGCAGGATACGCGAGTATATACCGTATTAATAAGTAAAATTAATTAGTTATATTTAATAAGTCAAACTAAAAACTGTATCTTTAATCATTTAAAGTAATTAGTTAACACACACTGAGCTATGGTTATAATATCTGTATATATTTCTTTTCTTTTTTTCATCTTCTTCAAAACTTGGCGATTATGGCTCTCCACAGCTACCTGCATTTTTTAATTCTCAGCAATTTAGCCTTATTTTGTTCTTCCCATTCCCTAGTCTGCCACCTTTTCCATTCAACCCGTTAGGTACGTTAACCAACGTCTTCCCCTTCCCCTGAACTTGTCTTGTGTGTGTCGAAATCTCCAAACCTACTTTCTCATTATGTGCCTTAAAGACTTCAAATTTCTCCTCTTCTTAAGTGAGAAAATTGTCCAGCATTCATTGCCATATATAATGGCTAGCTGTTGTATCTGAGAATATCTGTCTACTAGAACGGCTAGCCCATCCCTGTTGCAGACATCTGCTCAGGCACGTTTTGTGTTTGTTCAACACCAACAGTGTTCACCTGTGGTTTATACTGCAACTATGCTGAGCGGACCTTAGTTACAGTTTCTGGGAGTGCGTTATCTGTCGTGACAAACAGTCTGAACACGGCCAGCACGCTCAAACCCTCGGCCACGATGACTTGTGAGATCGTGCTATCACAATCACCGACAGCTCCAAGTTCAACACGTGGCATGGTTTGGTGTCACGTTCCAGACTTTCCACGTTTTGAAAAAACCGTTTGCTATTTCAATGTAACTTCGGAGTTCTGTGTCATAGATTCCATTGTGTGTTTTAATTAATATATATATATATATATATATATATATATATATATATATATATATATATATATATGTACCACATATACTCCTGTAATGCGCGATATCGTGTAACGTAAACAACCGAACGAAAAACAGCTAAACATCTTATAAACGTAAACAATAGAAAAGATGCATATTCGCCATGTTTGTATTTTATAATACGATACTAATATGTGAATATTACATGCATTAATATTGGATACAGTTAAGTAAAACATCAGTTTTATCAAAATAATGTTTATTTTAAATATAGCTGTACTCTTTGACTACAGTAAATGGCTATATAGTTTGGTCACCGGCGTAGACAGGGCCAGCAGGACATACGCTAATTTTATGTCTCGTGCATTGTGCGACCCCCTTAAAATTAGCTTAAAAATTAGGTCTACAAAAGTCGCAGGATACGCGAGTATATACGGTATCTGTCTATCTATCTATCTATCTATCTATCTATCTATCTATCTATGTATCAGTCTGTTCATTTCTATCTATCTATCTATTTATCTATCTCAGTCTGTTCATTATCTATCTATCTATCTATCTATCTATCTATCTATCTATCTATCTATCTCAGTCTGTTCATTATCTATCTATCTATCTATCTATCTATCTATCTATCTATCTATCAGTCTGTTCATTTCTATCTATCTATCTAACGTATATACCTGCGTATCATGCAACCTTTGAAGACGTTATTTTGAAACGAATTTAACTACATAATATACAATATATACGGTATCTATCTATCTATCTATCTATCTATCTATCTATCTATCTATCTATCTATCTATCAGTCTGTTCATTTCTATCTATCGATCTATTTATCTATCTATCTAAGTCTGTTCATTATTTATCTATCTATCTATCTATCTATCTATCTATTTCAGTCTCTTCATTATCTATCTATCTATCAGTCTGTTCATTTCTATCTATCTATTATCTATCATCTATCTATCTATCTATCTATCTATCTATCTATCTATCTATCTATCTATCTATCTCAGTCTGTTCATTATCTATCTATCTATCTATCTATCTATCTATCTATCTAGGTCTTTTCATATCTATCTATCTATCTATCTATCTATCTATCTATCTCATTCTGATCATTATCTATCGATTTATCTATCTATCGCTGTTTATTCATTATCTATCTATCTACA
Source organism: Acanthosepion lycidas (assembly GCA_963932145.1). Classification (NCBI taxonomy): domain Eukaryota; kingdom Metazoa; phylum Mollusca; class Cephalopoda; order Sepiida; family Sepiidae; genus Acanthosepion; species Acanthosepion lycidas. The sequence continues at coordinate 75,099,487 of OZ010607.1, read as the reverse complement.
GTAAATACTCCCGTGTCATGCGACTTTTGAAGACATAATTTTAAAGCTAATTTGACTACAGTAAATGGATATATAGTTTGTTCAACCGCGTTGCTAGGGTCAGGAGTACATACGCTCATTGTATGTCTCATGTATGATACGACCCCCTTAAAATTTGCTTCAAAATTATTTTTCAAAAGGCGCATGATACGCGAGTATATTCAATAACAATAAAAGGAGTTTTTAAAAAGCTTTTGGGAGTTAGGTTCCTTAAGACATAGAGGATATTTTATTGAGGGTTTATCGAAAAGAATATCATAAAATATGGGGTTTTGTTAACCTGATTATTTCTGACATTAAAACATTTCAATCGTTCTTTATTTACATGGCCCAGTGGATCAAAGCATTGGTTGAATCTGGTGACTTGGCCCAAAGAGTTGTGAGTTCAATACCCGGACACAGCTGAGGTGACTTGGGGAATTGAGTTAAAGGTTACTGATACTGAAACATCCAGCAGAGGCATGGCACGTGGAAGTAAAATAGTCTACTCTGGTACACGAAATAAAGGGTTCAGTTCGAAATTCAAAACACCTAAAGACATTTCAACGGCCGAAGCGTCATAAATATGGCAGCAAAGATGAGCACAACAGTCCGAACAATGTAAATAGTGTAAATAATTAAAATAACTCATGTCAGAAATATAGACAAAACTTGATGAAGTCCGGAGCGCACAACGGCCGAAACGTCGTCAATACGGCAACAAAGATGACGAAAAGAATCCGAATAATGTAAATAGTGTAAATAATTAAAATAACTCATCTCAGAAATATAGACACATCTTGATGAAGGCCGGAGCATAAAAACGTCCGAAACGTCATATATATGGCAGCAAAGATGAGGATATCAGTCCGAACAATATAAATAGTGTAAAATATTTACAATATCACATCACAGAAATATAGACAGGACCTGAAGAAAGCCGGAGCGTACAGCGACCGAAACGTCGTCAATACGGCAACAAAGATGAAGACAACAGTTCGAACAATGTAAATAATTGCAAAAACTTACCGCAGAAATATAGACGTTCTGTATTTATATCTTTTTTATATTAAAGTTCACACAATAAAAGGCTTAAGACCCACTCAAGGTAGAGTGCTGCATTGCTTATGATGATAGTGTGTGATAGAAAATTGGAGGTTATGTGGATAAGAAGTGTAGATGATTTATACACCATGACTTTTCTGAGGTTGGCATTTGATTGTTGATAGAAATATCCATGATTCTCCTTATATTTGGGTTACGGAGGAATTAGACCGGTGTGTCCTGCTCGTAAATGTCTGAACTAGTGGCAAAAGAAATGCAAAAGGAGTTTGTTTTATAATGTCTTTTTGTCCTTATAAATAAGAATAATGTCTAACTTGTCTTATTAATATGTTGGTGCAAAAAATAATGTCGTTTTCTCACATATGTTACTATGTGAGAAAACGACATTATTTTTGCACCAACCTAATACTTTGTGAACTTGAAGCAACATCATGTTGAACCACCAGTTCCTGTATAGTCACCGAAGTTAAGCAACGTCGAACCTTGTCGGTACCCAGATGGGTGACCGCTTGGGAATACTGTAAGCTTGGATGTGCGGATAGTGTAATGGATAGAATTGTTAATCGAAGCACCAAGTTAGAACTCCAGTTGGGCATGTTATATTCACATACGCACAAATACTCTTGGGGAAAGGGTATGAATCCACCTCTTCTACCCCCAGCCATGGGTTAATTAGTAAGATTTACTAAATCATTATTAAAATTATATTCTAGCTATTACATTTCTTAATTAATTAATATTTATTAATACCTAACTAAATTACCCGCGCCTTGCCACGTGTCACACATTTTTTTTCTTTGTAGGAAAATGATTGAATTTAAATCATTGATATAAATTGTGGAGAAAAATGATGAATTTAAATATTACTCAATCATCTTGCCGATGTGGCCTCCATCTTCTGGATTTCTCCTTCTATATTTTGGATAGGAATCATTCCCTTGTTAAAAAGGAAATTTAATTTAAATCAAAGGCAAAAGAAATTTACTAGGAGTTTTATTCTTCATGGGGACACCCTTTGACCAAAATGAAATATACCGTAGGAGTCATTCCCTTGTTGATATTGAAATTTAATTTAAATCAAAGGAACACACACACAGATATTTATATATATATATATATATATATATATATATATATATATATATATATATATATATATATATACTAGCCGAATTACCCGAGCCTTGCTGTGTGTCAAACATTTTTTGTAAGAAAATGATTGATTTTAAATCATTGTTATAATTTGTGGAGAAAAAATGATGTATTTCAATATTACTCAATGATCTTGCCGTTGTGACCTCCATCTTCTGAATTTCTTCTTCTATATTTTGAATAAGAGGTATTTCCCTGTTCAAATTTAAATTTAATTTAAATCAAAGAGAAATAAAAATTTATTGGCTGTGTGTGCACCCGAGATTTCCTTTGATCAAAATGAAATTTTCTTATCCAAATCCCCTTGGTAACGTACTTTCATGATATATATTATTATTGGGGGGATTTATCTCCAAAAGCCAAAGAGAAATTCTGTAACAGACAGGCAGACAGGAGCTAAATAATTTTGGGAGCACTGTCCGATGCTGTGATTGAACACACAATTGTCTGGAAACCAGATATGAAATAACCGACGGTTTCATCGACTAGACTATATGTTTTGTGAATGGTTCCCACCCCGTGAATGGAATAAAGTATGCAATTCAAATACAGAGAAGATTCCGGAATATCACAGAAGACTAAAGAAGGCTGGCGAATATAATGATCGAAAGGTTGCGAGCATAACAACCAAACTGAGGATCGATCAGTCAATTACTTGACATACGTGATACACGCTTGGGTGATCATGTCCTGATATTTAACCCATAGCTTAAAAGAGATGGGTTCATAGGTTGCCCAAGAGTATTTCCACGCAAGAGAATATAATGAACCCGACTTGATTTCGAACTCTGCTCACTGATTCCTCATTCGGAGCCGATATCCATAATAGCACAAAGCACAAGATGAGGATATTAGTCCGAATAGAAGAAATACTGATTTTTAAAAAAGTTCGCTTGTCAAATTTTTTAATCATTTTACCACAAGCAAGGCAATAAAGTCACTAAGATGCAAATGGTTACTGACAGTGAAAGAAAAGAATTCAAGAAGACAGAAGATAACGATTGACACTGCATTGAAATTTTGAAGATCAAAGTTGACTGGAAAGTAAGAAGAGTGAAAGAGAATTAGAAGACTTTAGTGAGGGGAAAGGACAGTAAAAGAAGAGGAATTAAGAAGACAGAAGATAACGATTGACATTACATTGAAATTTTTGAAGATCAAAGTTGACTGGAAAGTAAGAAGAGTGAAAAAGAATTAGAAGACTTTAGTGAGGGGAAAGGACAATAAAAGAAGAGGAATTAAGAAGACAGAAGATAACGATTGACATTGCATTGAAATTTTGGAAGATCAAAGTTGACTGGAAAGTAAGAAGAGTGAAAGAGAATTAGAAGACTTTAGTGAGGGGAAAGGACAATAAAAGAAGAGGAATTAAGAAGACAGAAGATAATGATTGACATTGCATTGAAATATTTGAAGATCAAAGTTGACTGGAAAGTAAGAAGAGTGAAAGAGAATTAGAAGACTTTAGTGAGAGGAAAGGACAATAAAAGAAGAGAAATTAATAAGACAGAAGATAACGATTGACATTACATTGAAATTTTTGAAGATCAAAGTTAACTGGAAAGTAAGAAGAGTGAAAGAGAATTAGAAGACTTTAATGAGACCGCTGGTCTTGTCTTCGCACGTCCGCACGTTATTAGCGTTCTTCGATAGAGATAAACACTGGTGTTATATAGCTCTCCCAGTCCCAGACCCACGCTGACTATTGGCATCTTACCTGTAAATAGTCAATGCCACCTACTCAATTGTGGAAGAGGACGTAACAACTGGTCCTTACAGCACTCTTTACAGCATACAACCAATTCGGAGTCTCTTATCGGGCTGACCTGATTCACTGTTACATCCATTGAGGCGAGTTCCTTTCTTGGAGGTTAGCATCAGCTATGCTGATGGAAGGTTTAAAATATTATTTAAGAGAGGTTTCTTTGGGAGCCGTTAAGTGGACACCTTTTAAATTAATTTGTCACCAACTTTGACTAGCAAAATGGAACAGAATTTATTCCTGTGCCAATGAAATGGAATTAAACTTGAAGATATTCATCTTCTGGTGTCACTATTATTTAAAGCCAAAGGCAAATATTGAGAATGAGACCAAATTATATATTGCAGATGTTTGAATGTTAACACTGGTTTCAGATGAATTCTAAAAACGAGATATAATTCCCAGAATTTATTTATTAAATTTGTTTATTCAAAATATATAAATATTCAGACGGGGTTTCCTCCCGTATCCCCGGAGGAACAGAAAATCGATATTGGAACAGACACAGATAAAAAGGAATTTGCGCCGAAGCATGAAAATTAATTCCGGAATTACACAATAAAAAAATAAAACTATATCCCCGCAGGCACACTCATTATTCACTGCTTATTACACGCTAAAATTATACGTCCATAGTGTTAAAATACGGAAGCTCAAAAAGGAAAAAAAAATGAAGGATTAAACTGGAAATACGACCTTTAAATTCTTACCACTAAAGCTAAATTGGTGTGAGGAAGTACTAAGATATCGGCTGGAAAGTTTATAGGCCGGCCAGCTGTAATATTCTGGTACATTTGCATTTTCTTTAGTCTAGCAACTGAAACTGCTGTCATTTACTCACTATAGAGAAACGTCCCATCCTTCTATCAGCATGGTTGGTACAACTCCACGAGACCACCCCACTGCGCCTCCTTGGTCTCACGTTCTCCACCGACGTGAGGTGGAACAACTACATTGAATCAATAGCTTCATCTACCGTAAGGAAAGTTGGTTCTCCGTGTCGCGCCAGAAGGTTTTTCTCACCTGAATCCATCCTTCAATTCTACAAATCTACGATACGTCCATGCATGGAATACTGTTTCCATAGATGGTCTGGTGCCTCTGCTGTTCAACTTGAAGTTCTTGACAAAATGCAAAGACGCATATGCAATGTGATAGGCCCTGACTTGGGGTCTCGACTCCAGTCGCTTTCTCACCGACATAATGTGGCTTCCCTCTGTCTTTTCTATAAATATTTTCATGGCATATGTCCTGACAAGCTATTTTCACTAGTGCCCCAACTGCATGAATTTAAGCGTGCTACTAGGCTTGCATATCGGTCCCACTCTTTTACTGTCGAAACCCCTTCCCGACAGTGTAGCTCCCTTCCTCTTACTTGCTTCTCACATAACTATAATCTACAAAAAATTAAGCGTAATATCAATAAACATTTTCTGATACCTTGATCCACGTTCTTTTTTATCCCCTCCGTTCATTTTTTTAATATCCTTTCCTCAATCTCTCCATATACCCCAACTTTTCCCTTAATTACACTCTCTTTAGCCTCTAGCTTGGGGTGAAATTCTAGAATGAAAAATTAAAGATATAAAGCAAAACAAATATATGCTGCTGAAAAATTATTTCGGTTGAGCTCTCGGGGGTAGAAAGTGTGAGTTTGTAAACAGTGTCTATTACTGCCACTAATGCAATACTCTTCGATAAAAACGAATCGAGTTCTCTCTGTCACTGGCGTGTAAATGTAGCCTCCTCTTCTACTCCAACAGCTTCTTCTCTCGCACTTCTCGACAGTGGAACATCCTTCCTCTTACTTGCTTCTCCGATAACTATAATTTACAAAAAATTAAGTGTAACATCAATAAACATCTTCTGATTTCTATTTCTGTTGTTCATTTTATCATTTCCCCAACTCCCACTATAGCCAGTTTTTTCCTTTACTTTCACTCTCTACGGCCCCTTTCGTACTAGTGGCATTCCCGCCTTGCTTGGGGGTTGAAATACTTAAAAAGATTGGTGTGTCGATTTACAGCCGAATCTTGTGTATCAGTTACCACTGGTTATGAAAAATAAGGTCTGGAGTGATGAAACTCCAAAATTAGATATTTAGGGTCTGTTTTCGTTAATACCCCAAAATTCTATTATTTCTCATTTAAAATATAGACAGCATTGGCTACTTCTTCGTTTATAGAAATCTTACAAGCATACTAATTTGGAATAGAGTCTGTCTATATTTCTGAGATGAGGTATTATATAAGACCCCCCATAGAGGAGAACATGACTAAAGACTGTGTGTACATCATCCCGTGCAGCTGCGGAAAGGAATATAAAGGAGAGACAGGCCACCCCCTCAAGGTAAGGCTTCAAGAACACCAGAAAGCTGTAGTACGAGGGGAAGTAGAAAAATCAGGCGTGGCTGACCAAATATGGAGATAGATCACCGCCCTCTGTGGGATCATGTTGAGATCATAGACAAGGAACACCATTGGAAAATTCGTAAACTTAAGGAATCAGCACATATGCTAGACCACAAAAATCTCCTGAGCCGACCAAGCATAGAAATAAATACAATATGGGAACCAGTAATAAGGAGTATCAGAGAAAAGCAATGATAACAACAAAGTTGCAATATGGGCTCTGGTAAAAACATAAGTGATAACAGCAAAATTGCAATATGAGCACTGGTAAAAATGGTTGCTGAAGATATTAGATTTATAATACCTAGAAATTCATACTCATATGAAGGACATGGCACAGTGGATAAAGGCGTTAGTTTGATCCAGTGACAGGACCCAGAGAGTGTGAGTTCAATACCCGGTTAAGGCAGTAGAGAACTTTCAGAGGGAAAATTAACAGAAGACAACTGATAACTGACATCCATTAAACGTGGAACTAGAACAGTCTACGCCAGTGAGCGAAATAAAGGGTTCAGTTCGACATTCCAACCACCTGAAGAAGGCCGGAGCGTACAATGGCCGAAACGTTGTAATAAATATGGCGACAAAAATGAGAATAATAGTCCAAATAATGTACATAATTTAGAATAAGAGGTAAAAGACTGAACGTTAAGAAGACACGGTGAAATGCTTTGATATTCAAAATCCAAATTGGTGTTGCATTTCAAATTGGTAAATACTAAAACATTCATTTTTTTTTATCACCGCAAGCAAGGCAGTAGAGCCACTAAGACGCAAGGGGTTACAGAGTGTGGAGTTATTAGAAATAAAAACATTAGGAATGAGTAGAAAGAGTAATCAGGAGCAGAGTAGATAGTGATTGACATTGCATTTAATTTTTTTCAGATTAAAGTTGGCTGGAAAGCATGGAGGCGGAAGGGAGTTACACAAGTAAGGCTGTAAAGCCACTAAGACACAATGGGTTAGTGCGTGTAGAAGAATTAGGAACAGAAACATTAAAAATGAGCGGGAAAGACTAATCAGGAGGACAGTAGATAGTGATTGACATTGCATTTAAATTTTTGCTGATTAAAGTTGGCTGGAAAACATGGAGGCGGAAGGGAGCTCCACAAGTAAGGTAGTAAAGCCACTAAGACTCAAGGTTACAGTGTATGGAAGAATTAGGAACAGAAACATTAAAAATGAGCGGAAGGGAAGAGAGTAATTAGGAGGACTGTAGATAGCGATTGACATTGTATTTAAATTTTTGCAGATTAAAGTTATTTGAAAAGCATGGAGGCGGAAGGGAGTTCCACAAGCGAGAGTGGAAACTCTTCGCATAGACGTTACGGCTACATATAGCTAGCTCAACTGTAAATTGATGAGCTCTTTCCACCAGTCTAGTATTGCATTTAAATTCCTACAGTCTAGGTACCATAGCAAACTGCCCATCCGAACAAGTACCATGAAAGTATTTATATAAAAAAAAGTGGGGCCACAGAGAGGCAATCTTACAGCGGTGGGAAAGTAACTGAAACCGAACCGCCAAGTCAAGACCAATAATATTGCTGATTCTTCTTTGGATTCTATCAGGGAGCCCCAGGTAAATCGTAGGGTCTCCGGACTATAGATGGCAGCATGGACGGATTGGTAGAAACGAGAAAGAAAAATTGTCTCGCTCGACACAATGAACCGCAATTCTTAGCAGCTTATCTGGCAATGGATTCATTAGGGTGACCCCAAAAAACGGGAATTTTTGAAGTGCATATTGCCAGACATGAGCTTCTTAGCAGCTTATCTGGCAATGGATTCATTAGGGTGACCCAAAAAACGGGAATTTTTGAAGTGCATATTGCCAGACATGAGCAGTGACCTTGAGCAAGTAAATATTTCGCCATTTAGAATTCAAGATGAAATTCACAGTATCCCAGCTGAGAGTCAGCAGACAAGAATGCATTCGTACAGGAGGACGCCATCTACAGGACGTAATTAAAAAAAAATGAAAATTCCATCATTGTTTCTTAAATGGCATGATGAGTATTGATAAAAAGTTCCCGTTTTTTTTGGATCACTCTCTCTCTCTCTCTCTCTCTCTCTCTCTCTCTATATATATATATATATATATATATATATATATATATATATATATATGTGTGTGTGTGTGTGTGTGTGTGCGTGTGTGTGTGTGTGTGTGTGAAAAGTGTGTGTATATAAATATAAATAAGTATATATATATGTATAATTATTTATATATTATATGCGCGGTACTTATTTTTTTTTAAATTAATCAGTTTGTCTGACGATCGCTAAAGCGTGAAACCCAGGGTCACAAACTCACATCTATCCAACCATATATATATATATATATATATATATATATATATATATATATATATATATATATATATATGTATATATTTCTTATTTTTATGCTTTTGTACTTACTAATTGTGAATGGCAGGGAATAACTCCAAAATCACCTTAAGCTGGATTCTAACGAATCACGATGAAGGGTTCTACTCTCAAAGAGTCTCCTCGCTATAAGCGTCTATTAGGGATCAAGCTCACTTGAATCCTCATCTGGATCTCAGATGTACGATCTCTTGGGAAAAACGCTGGAAAAATATCCGAATTCTTGTCCCGCTCTAGAATGTACCTGAGTCTTAGAGACATGATTTGTCTTTACAGAGTCAGATCAGAACAAAAATGATTGGCATATTTTGGTTTGGAGCTATGGAAGCTTCTTATATAGTTTTCTTTTATTTCAAAAACATTTACCAGAACTTGTAAGAAATGAATGATTTCCCCCACGCTATAAGCCTTTTTCTTACTGATATAGGTTGATAAACCGTAAAAAAGCAAATTAATCACTGATGCAACGTCGCAAGACTATCGCTACTCTATTGCTATTTCTGTGGCAAATGTTCAGAGAAAAAACATCGTCCAGTTCCGCTAGTTCAGACATTCACAGATATCACCCAATAAGCCATGTCCGCATTTTCTTCGTATTCCATTAGTCAGGTGGAAGTTCCATGTAGACATCTCATTCCTAAGAGAAGCTGATTTGTGTAACAGACTCCCGCGAGGATGTTTCTCTGGCCATTGCAATCTTAACCTCTACAAGTCTTGCGTAAACCATTAGGCACCATATCTTATAATCCACATTTCTTAGGTCTATAAAACAGCCACATTCAGTAACCCTCTATCTCGAGTGGCACTTGGGCCTTGTATTGGTCAAAATAAACTATATATGGGAATTTCGCTAAATGAAATCATGGGGATGTGCAGGTCGTGTTGCTTAGAATGAGGAACCTGAGAGTCGAGTTCTAATTTCAGTCAAGTTCGTTGCATTCACTTACGCACCAGTACCATTGGAAAAAAGCATGAATCCATCTCTTGACACCCCAGCTATAGGTTAAATAGTAGCATAATTGTATCGAGAGAGAAATCATTGTTATCACCAAAAAACTGTTAATGCAATATTTCCTTGCAAAAGAAAAGAAGTATTCTTGTAATCTACAATAGTCATCTGCTGTAAAAAAAAAATAACACAGAGGGCTGATAAACCGTCAAAAACAAGTCCATTTTTCCACCGCCGTAATGCAGTGTCGCTATGACTTTTCTATAAATAAATTCAAATTAAACGTTCTAATGAGCTCTATCCTACCTTGAATCTATGAATTTAAGTGCAGTATTGGATTGGCGACTAGGTCTCATTATTTTACAGCCGAAATGGCTAGATGTAATCATCAGATCTATTCTAAGTTTCTTTAGTAGGTTATAAAAATCTCTACCTGCTACTTGGTTCCCGGTCAAATTTGATCTTCAAAAATTTCAATGCAATGTCAATCGTTATCTTCTGTCTTCTTAATTCCTCTTCTTTTATTGTCCTTTCCCCTCACTAAAGTCTTCTAATTCTCTTTCCCTCTTCTTACTTTCCAGTCAACTTTGATCTTCAATAATTTCAATGCAATGTCAATCGTTATCTTGTGTCTTCTTAATTCGTCTTCTTTTATTGTCCTTTCCCCTAACTAAAGTCTTCTAATTCTCTTTCACTCTTCTTACTTTCCAGTCAACTTTGATCTTCAATAATTTCAATGCAATGTCAATCGTTATCTTGTGTCTTCTTAATGCCTCTTCTTTTATTGTCCTTTCCCCTCACTAAAGTCTTCTAATTCTCTTTCACTCTACTTACTTTCCAGTTAATATTCAATCCTACAATTTTTAAATTTTTTAATTTCAATCGTTAACTTGTTTCTTCTTAGATTCTATTCATTTATTGTTCTGTTTCATGATATATATATATATATATATATATATATATATATATATATATATATATATATATATACCAAAGTCAGTTCCCCCTACACGCGAATTAAATGCTTTTTTTGTCTTCCTTGGGGCGAAATGATTTTCGACAAAACAATCGTTGAAAGACAGTCACTACCAAATTTTGAATTTTGAATCGTTATTTGCGACTAGTCTTGAAAAAAAATCAAGTTAAAATCTATCCAGTCTGGGAAGGTAAGATTGGATAGCTCCAAGCCAGATATGATAGCAATAATCTGTTCTTAGTTTGGGCGACAGGCTTTCAAATGTAACCCTTAATAGCAACTTATTCGACGAGCAAAGATTAGTAATTTAATCTTTTGATCCTATGTTGTGTTTTAAGCTTGGTTCTTTGTGGTATCTATTTGTATTCATGAGGTTTTATTGGCAAACATCTCAGTAAACGCTTTCAGATTTATCTACCCTCATAACTTTCGATAGATTTCGATCATAGATTGTCGAATCTGGCAGTCGATCGATAGATACATTTACTTACCAATCAGTGGATGATAATCTATCGATTGATATCTATCATTCCTTGCTTCGGTCAGCATTTGTTAATATTGCCGTATAACAAAGAAAATAGCACTGAACTGTTGTGTGATGTCAGTGCTCTTATATGGCAGTGAAAGATGAATCTCCTCAAAGATGAAGAAATTTGAAGCAACAGAAATGTGGTTCTACAGAAGGATGCTGAGGATAACAAGGACCGAACCCGTGAGCAACGACAAAGTTTTAGAGAATATTTTTAACCAAAACGAAAATTATAATCAACATCAGGGAGAGTTGAAATGTCTAGCACACATATTAAGGAAGGAAGGCTAAGAAAATCTGATACTCACAGGACAAATTGAAGGCAAGAGGGACAGAGGAAAAGAACGCGTAACATACTTGTAGATCAGGGTTTAGGAGAGATAACAAAAAGACAAAATTTATTAAGAGCTACAAAGGACAAGAAATTGTGGAGAGCCATGATCGCCAATGTCCTGAAGGAACACGGCACATAGAAGAAGAAGAAGAAGAAGAAGAAGAAGAAGAAGAAGAAGAATGAGCTTCAGTACATCGATGGCAGAACAAGGTTTAGGAGAGATAACAAAAAGACAAAATTTATTAAGAGCTACAAAGGACAAGAAATTGTGGAGAGCCATGATCGCCAATGTCCTGAAGGAACACGGCACATAGAAGAAGAAGAAGAAGAAGAAGAAGAAGAAGAAGAAGAATGAGCTTCAGTAAATCGATGGCGGAACAAAGTTTAGGAGAGATAACAAGAAGACAAAATTTATTAAGAGATAGAAAGAACAAGAAATTGTGGAGAGCCATTATCGTTATGGTTAGGGTTATATATATGGTGTGATGTGTAAATTTTCACCATTTTATTATTTTTATGAACATGTGCGCTGGTTGCTTTTGATTTTCTCTATTGCACAATATATTAGGCTCAGGTTGGCACCGTCCATGAGAAAATGAACGTGATCCGGCAATTCTCTCCGCCAGAAATTTGAAATCGGCATGATGTACTGCTTGGCATTCGCACCGGAAGCTCCAATGCAAACATTTTGGAGTGTTTGGGTGTCAACCCAAGGACACTGCAGAGGAATCGGAAAGATTTGATGAATCTAATATTGATTATGAAGTTTGGGGTCATCACTAGAGATGACGACGTTATACTACCATTCATATTGCTACAGGGTCTCAGACTCAACACGGAGGCCTATCTAATATGCCTTGAGGAGGTAGTGATGCTCTGAATCAAGAGGGTTTATGTTGGAAGACTCTATGTCTGGCAACAGTATTCTGCACCATGCCACACAAGAGGGAAAACCCAAACATGGGTGTCAGAAAATTTCTACGAACGCATCACCCTTTAAATCTGGCTACTAACGCCCCAGACTGCAACCCCCATGATTATTATTTGGGGTGCATTTGAGCGTAAGGCCAACAGAACTCTTTGTAACACCAAAGATGAACTGAAGGCAAGGTTTATGGCAGCATTCACCAAATTAAACAAGGATACCTGTTCAGAAGAGTTGCAGGAGATTCCGAAGATAAATATATATATATATATATATATATATATATATATATAAAGAAAAGTAAAACGGTGTTTTTATTGATATTTATTTTTATAAAATAGTGCTCAATGTAAATTTACAAAGCATTAATATTATAAATTAACTAATTTAAAATGTTTTTCGCTACACATTAATAAGCATGTTTCAGAAATGGAAGCTAAAAGATTTAAATTTAATTTTGTAATTAAATTAACTAATGTTTTTAATTTAATTACAAAATTAAATTTGAAGATTTAACTTCCATTTTTGAAATCAGTTAATTTATAATATATATATATATATATATATATATATATATATATATATATATATATATATATATATTTGGTTGGATTGATGTGAGTTTGTGACCCTGGGTTTAAACGCTTTTGCGATCGTCAGACAAACTGATTAATTTTTTCAAAATTTTGGATTTATGTAGATTGCATATAATATATAAATCATTATATATATATATATATGTATATATATATATATATATATATATATATATATATATATATATATATACACAGACATTTTCACACACACACACACATACACACATTCACACACTTACTTCTTGCCTATCTCACACTGAGAATTTTTTCTAAGCTCTATACTAAACATTAAATCTGTTACGAAAAAAGAACTAAACAAAATGAACACAAAACGAACAGCTTTAAAAAAAGGTACTCGTAACTGGAAAAATCGAATGAAAAAAGAATATTAACAACAAATACTTTTTCACACCCAACCCAGTTCTGCGGAATCAGAATCAACGTTGAATTTAAGTAAGCGAGTAAAGTGACATGCAGATTTAAATTTTTCCCACTTTTGACAAATGCAGCTATCGTTTTTTTTTTTGCATCCAAGCATGCTAGTTAACATTCGTGTCAGTCGGCTCTTACTCTGGCCAATAGAATCTTCCAGCTCTAGGTTCTCATTCTGGCCAGTACAAAATGGCCAAAAACTACATGAAAACTGCCGTAGAAGCATGAAAACATCCATTATTTCCACTATCGAAGGGTGTTGGGAAATGCAAAGTCGGTCTTGGCCTTCCCGCTAACTTGGAGCATGTGCATGTGAATTTTGTTGCAAATCCGTCAAAAATTGCGGCCGTTCACTCGTTACACACACACACACACACACATCCTGATATATATATATATATATATATATATATATATATATATATATATATATATATTCCCGATACCCAACAAGATTATAAGATATTAATACAATAAATGTAATGTATACATATATATATATATATATATATATATATATATATATATATATATATATATATATATATATATAGCGAGTATTATACCAGTATTAATCGTTCTCTACACACAACGTGTGAAAACACCTGCGATAGCCTGCCCTAATCAGCTGCCAACCAGAGGAGATAACACAGATGCAGTGGCTACTGCCACTCCCGGCGCCATCAGCAGCTTTTGTAACCGAACTTGGTATTGTTTTTTGGAAGAAATGTCAATCTCTTGCGATTTTTTCTTACATCTGCAGACTTTCAATGTTGAGTTAAAATATTAGTGAAAAACGCACTCTTTTTAATTTTCAAAAAATCCAACCTTAGCGTTGCGACTGCACGCTCCAAATGTTTGTATCCGTTAACAATAACACATTTAAAAAAAAAAACATTTAGATTCGCATTTAATTTTTCGTCTCGGATGCTACCGAATTTTACTAGTAACAAAATAATTTCCATGCCTGAGGATGACTGAATGTACAGTTGAAAGTACTAGCATATTAAAGAAAGAACTTGATTATACAGTTTATAAATTTAAAAACAAGGATCATAATATTCATCGAGGGATTCTTAAGTTAATGCAGCTTTAAAATTTTGTTTGCGAAGAGTTTTCACCATTTTATATCATTAACTTTACGAATCTACTTTTTGTATGAATGATTCATTGTAATATAAATTGAACTGGACCACACACACACACACACACACACACACACATATATATATATATATAAACGTTCGCCATTTGAGCACTATGCAGTAAAGGAATTTTTAGCAGCGGCTCCTACTGCTTAATGCATAGCTCTTCGCCAGAATCGACCGCTCTGGTTGCTGGTCTAGCGTTCATATACATCACGTATGTAATATGTTAAAAGATTCGCTTTCTCTGCCGTCTGCCGATAGTTTAGAGTCTCTGACTGATGCCAAATCGGTCGTGTTTCGATCCCGGCTTGAAGCAATCGGATGTCTAGCCACACTGATGAACAGCGAAAAAGGCTGTCTGTGGATATATATATATATATATATATATATATATATATATATATATATATATATATATATATATATCCAGAAAGAACTCAATGTAGACTACAAAGTATTGCAATGATAATAAGAAAACGGAGACTTTAATGATCCATTTCGTTTATAATTTTTATTTCGTGGACACCGAGATGTTTATCTCATCAGAACGAACCACAGCCGCGTGAATGGAGAAAGTACACCGGACAGACAGATTTGATTGATAGTAGGGGAGGGTAAGGGAAAGAATATGTAGACAGTATACAGTAATGAAAAAACAAAATGTACACACGAAATGTATTTATTAAAAAAACATATCAACAACAACAAATCAATAGTAAACAAATTAATAAAATACAAATCAAATCCTCAAATGTTCACAATGTTTCACTCCGTCATTCACAAACTCCTCTTCATCTGCAAAACATTTATTAATATTATTTATCAAAAAATAAAGATTATATTAAATGAATTATAATAAAATTATTAAAATATTTCAAATGATTTTAATGAATTAAATTAATTATATTATTAACAGATCGCGACAGCTATTAGCGGGAAGTGATTACACACACTCTACTGTTTAAAAATAATATTTAATATTATTATTCTTTAGGTAGTAAGCATTATGCCATAGCACAAATAGCTATATTGTGGGAAAATAAATTTTTACAAAAATATACAGGAAAAAAATAAATTTTTACAATAATAAATATTTTTTACGCATTTCCGCTTATTCTTTAAACCTTTTATCAAAAATGATATTCTTGTACACGTAGTTATGGAGAATAGTATACATTAATTACTCATTGTTTTAATAAATAATATTTTTGGATCAGTTGATGTGTTCAAATTTTGGAGTAAAGCAATAATAAAAATTTAAATTTCATCTCTCTTATAGTTGTTGCGATCTATAAATAAATTCTAGAAGCACTTTTATAATAATATAAACTAAGGCAGGTTGTCGTGCATTCCATGGAGGTGGGCATCACTTGCCGGTGTCTGATAGGTGCATCATATTTTCTCCTAACACAGATTAAAAGACATCGATTTGGATCTGGTTAACATCCAGTTTTTACTAATAGGAGAGGAAGGTAATTGTAATTCTTGAATTGAACCGGTTAAGATAGTAGTGATCCCATTTTGGGAGTCGGTTGCACAGAAGAAGCGTTATCAAGTTGAAAGGTTTTTTGTTGTAGTAGTTTATCAGTCAATATGGCATGAACTAAATTGTTCAATAAATAGTGTAATGTCTCAGTTGTTAACCCGAAAATTTTACCATTAAACATGGCACGTGGAACTAGAACAATCTACTCCAGTGAGCGAAATAAATGGTTCCAAACATCTGAAACGTTGTAATAAATATAGTGAAAAAGATGAGGACAAAAGTCCGAATAATGTAAATAGTGTACATAATAACTCATCTCAGAAATATAGACAGATACTGAAGGGTGATAAATATGGCAACAAAGACGAGGACAATAGTCCGAATAATGTAAATAGTGTACATATATTATATAGACAGATAATGAAGGGTGATAAATATAGCAACAAAGATGAGTACAATAGTCTGAACCATGTAAATAGTGTACATAATACCTCATCTCAGAAATATAGACCGATAATGAAGGGTGATAATTATGGCAACAAAGATGAGGACAATAGTCCGAATAATGTAAATAGTGTACATAATACCTCATCTCAGAAATATAGACCGATAATGAAGGGTGATAAATATGGCAACAAAGATGAGGACAATAGTCCGAATAATGTAAATAGTGCACATAATAACTCATCTCAGAAATATAGACAGATAATGAAGGGTGATAAATATAGCAACAAAGATGAGGGCAATAGTCCGAATAATGTAAATAGTGTACATAATAACTCATCTCAGAAATATAGACAGATAATGAAGGGTGATAAATATAGCAACAAAGATTAGTACAATAGTCTGAACCATGTAAATAGTGTACATAATACCTCATCTCAGAAATATAGACCGATAATGAAGGGTGATAATTATGGCAACAAAGACGAGGACAATAGTCCGAATAATGTAAATAGTGTACATAATACCTCATCTCAGAAATATAGACAGTTACTGTAGGGTGATAAATATAGCAACAAAGATGAGTACAATAGTCTGAATCATGTAAATAGTGTACATAATACCTCATCTCAGAAATATAGACAGTTACTGAATGGTGATAAATATGTCAACAAAGATGAGGACAATAGTCCAAATAATGTAAATAGTGTACATAATACCTCATCCCGGAAATATACTGATGTGGTTTCTGTTATTTGGTTTTGCTCCTTGTGATCTTAAAGCGCTAATCTGCAGGACCCGATAATCTTTGATGTTGGAAAATGGTTGAACATAGATGATAGTTTAAAGATTGCTGAAGTTGTTCCTTTGCCCTGTATGACATCCAGATGAGAGTTTATATCTCAGGAAGTTGTTTAAGAACAGGACTCTTTTCAGGCAGGTTGGCCACTGAAAAAAAACTAAAGAATTGAAAAAGTTATAACTTGTTCGTTTTCAATATTTTTTCTTTTCTTTTTTTTTTTTTTTTTTAACAGGTTTATAGAGCATCCCTTGGCGATTAAAATGGCTACGTCTGATGTGCTGCAACGAGTAAAAGTCTTTGAGTTTTTCTATTCCAATGAATGACCAACTATTGGAAGTAAGGGAAAATAGCGGCAACCTTTTGACGTCAGAGTCTCTCCGAGCAAATAACATTTGTAGACTAATCGGCCGGTTCGAAAGATGTGGATCAGTCAGCGATCTCCCGGGAAGAGGCCCTAAGATCTCTGTGCGCACTGACGTAGCGGTTGAAAATGTACGGCATCCTGTCCTGGATTTAAAAAATGTTCCATACAAGATCCTAATGAGCTAGTCTTTACTACACCAAGATACACATGTGTCTGTAAAAGTTACTTTTATTTTATACCTTTCAGTTTTTCCATAGCCCGATATATATATATATATATATATATATATATATATATATATATATATATATATATAAATTATTATGTTTATCATTTGTATATTTATGTCTACAATAAAGACAATAATAAAAAAAACTTTTTAACAAGCGTCTAATGTGCGCATCGTCCGATCCTATTAACCGGTTCTTGGCGCATAAGATCTTCTTTCAGCCCTTTGACTTAGTGTCACGGAATTCGTTGTTATGTGTCATTTAAGGTTCTTTGTGTGAAGCGGGCATGAAATTCGTTGATAGCAAAAAGTCGCCGGCAAATGCGCATTCGTTCCGACATTTTTTTTCTCTTCTTTTGAAGAAAATCGCTTTTAAAAATGTTTTTAAAGCAAATGACTCACCAATGACTAAATAGGTTTTCAAATCGAAGAAACAAATTAAAATAAAGAAATACCATTGTCGCACACACACACACACGCGCGCACACACACGCATATATATATATATATATATATATATATATATATATATATATATATATATATATATATATATGAAGAAATATAGTTTTATGATATGCTAAATTTATGGATAAAGTGCTCAATATCAGAGATAGAGCGTATGTAAATATAAAATATAAAAGTGGACATTGAATCAACACAGAGAGGCGACAGTCTGTCACCTCTGAGTCTTGACATCAATGTTCAATTTACATACGGTCTATTTCTGATCCCATGAATATAGCATACCTTATATATATATATATATAGTAATACTCATTTGGTAATAAACCTCAGACAGCTCAACTTGTAGATATGTCAAAACAAAACGGTACCCGAGGAAAAAAATGGAAACAAAAAAAAAGTAATAAAAGCATCCGAACAGGGCGAAATAATTATTTAAATTATTCCGACTATTGTCCTCATCTTTGGCGCCATATTTATTACAACGTTTCGACCGTTGTACGCTCCGGCCTTCTTCAGGTTCTTGAAATGTTGAACTGAACCCTTTATTTCGCTCACTGGGGTAGACTGTTCTAGTTCCACGTGCCATGTTTAATGGATGTCAGTTATCAGTTATCTCCTGTTAATTTCCCTCCTGAGATTCTAGTATATATATATATATATATATATATGTGTGTGTGTGTGTGTTTGTGTGTGTGTATGTACGCGCACGCGTGTGTGTTTGTGTGTATATGCATGCTTCATTAAAAACGACAGACAAGGTACTACGGTTAAGCTTTTTATTTAACCTTTCTTGTGTTCGAACAAGAGCTTTCTTTTCTGGACAAAGGGTGTGTAAGAACTGTTCAAATGTTTTATATTTCCGAGCGCTTTCGGCTATAACTTTAGCCATTATCAAGGCTGATTCAATTTTTCAGCTTAATTGAGTGTGTGCATTATGTGTATGTCTTAGTGTGTGGTAGGGATGTTTTAATTTCCGAATACGGTTAGCACATTGTGATCTTGTTCGTAGTTAATATTGTTAAGAGATGACTTTTCCTTTTTTTATTGTTAAAGCTTCCATATACACGCACAGATATACATACTACGGGAAAAAATCTGCCTCGTCGGTCAATTGCCAGTAATTTACTATCGCCTGATGAGATGTGTTGATTCGCATCGAAACACGACTGCAATTTTGTAGCGTTTTTAACATGTTTTCGATGTAATATTCTACTATATATATATATATATATATATATATATATATATATATATGAAGAAAAATATACGGAAAAAACAAACAAAAATCCTTATATGCAATTATGCTGTTTTAATGTTAATATAATGTCAACGTCGGACGTTTCGGTCTAATAAACCATCTTCAGGACATATTCATAAAATATAATTTAATGTTTAAACGGAACGCTGATCTTATAAAACTTTCAGTTATATGTTTGGATAAGTCTTTTTCTCATATCCATCGTCTTTGTCATGTTGAATTGATAATGTTAATTATATTTGCAGGAAATCTGCAGGAAAACAGCTCCCAAATCGTCAGCGATGTATTTCAAAATTTGCAGTTCGAGTGGAACTAATCGTCTTAGTTCTCAAAGTGACCGCTCGGCGGCGTAAACAAAAACGAGTGTACAGTATAAAAAGTACGATACATTAGCGTGTGCGTGAGAAAGTGTCTATGAGAAATCAATTATTTTGTTATTTTGGTTAATATATCTATATTAAGTATATATTTATTTGTGCCGTATATATGTTTATAGTCTTTACATTATTATCATAACAACTGGTAGTAACTATTGTGGTTTTATAACTCAAAAATAATCCTATCTACGGGCAATCTGCTTTAATGAACCACACCTCCCTTTCATTAGTCTGTTGATGAGAGTTCTGGGAAATCTGGGAGCAAGGCTTAGAAGGTAACAAGAAAATACAATTTCTTCAGAGCTACAAAGGACAGGAAATTGTGGAGAGCCATGGTTACCTACGTCCTGAAGGAACACGGCACATACAAGAAGAATGAGCTTGAGTAAATGGATGGCGGATCAAGGTTTAGGAGAGATAACAAAAAGACAAAATTTATTAAGAGCTATATAGGACAGGAAATTGAGGAGGGCCATGATCGCCAACGTTTTGAAGGGACACGACACATAGAAGAAGAATGAGCTTGAGTAAATGGATAGCGGATCAAGATTTACGAGAGATAACAAAAAGACAAAATTTCAAATCACCTACGTCCAATATATATCTATATGTATCTATATATATATATATATATATATATATATTTTAACTCTGCGATTTTTAGCATGTTTAATATACTAAAATAAATAATATTTAACTCTACTCTGTACTGAGCTCTCTTTTAAATTAAATGTTACATGCATTAGAGTCATTATCCGTTTGTCCTCAGTTTACTCACTCACACACACACACACACACACACACACACACACACACACACACACACATATATATATATATATATATATATATATATATATTCATTTTCTCACGGACGCGCCGTCGCCTCCCTCTGTCTGTTCTACAAATACTTCCATGGAAATTGCTCCGAGGAGCTGTATTCGCTGGTTCCCAGACGTCATGTGTTCAAGCACCATACGAGGCTGGCATCCCGCTCTCACACCTTCACTGTCGAAACTCCTAAATGTAGCCGTCTCTTCTACTCTAATAGCTTCATGTCTCGCACCTCTCGCCTGTGGAACTCTCTTCCCTATTACTGTTTCCCTGTGAGCTATAATCTCCAGCTATTCAAGTATAAAGTCAATCGACATCTCCAGTTGCCTTGATCTATCCACTACACTCATCCTTTCTTCTATCACTCCTATCTGACCTTGCTCTAAATTTTCTGTAACCCCTTGCGTCCTAGTGGCTTCTCGCCTTACTTGGGGTGAGATGCTTAAAAAAAAAAATAAAAAAAAATATATATATATTAATTCAATAACCAGTTTGGCATTGACTGACCACTACTTTATTGAATTAATATTCAAATGCTCTGTCATTTTTATGGCACAGAGCACTTTTATGTCAGAAGGCTAATTTTGGGCAGACTGTATTTAGAACTGCTTATTCAAACCTTGGAATTACACACACACACACACACACACACACACACACACACACACACACACACATATATATATATATATATATATATATATATATATATATATATATTTTTAATGTATTTAATTTTTCTTCTCATAATTGTTTAACAGGTATCATCAAAAACCATAAAAGGTCCTTGAAATCAATTACCCTGTTTTTTATTTTTTTAATTAATTCAAGTCCATCAAATTGTGACCGAGCAGTTGTTGAAAATACTCGTGCAAAAGGCGATTTATTGCCTACATTATGGATTAATCTCAGTGGAGTTCGAGGTTTGCATGCAAATTTCGAATAGGGGCCTAAAATTTACGCACAAATCAGTATCCTCATAGCGTTTATTGAAGTGCAACTTGTTGAACAACGGGCATTTACTTTGCTCTGAGACAATAAATTGCCCTGGCGTTTCTTGTGTTTTGATATTCAAACAATTACATTTAATACTCTGGCAACCTGAAATAAATATACACTTCATAGGTCGTTTGTTGACAAAACATTTCGTTTACATTTCCAGCTCTTGTAGCATGATTTATTGGGGTTTTTGTTTGTTTTGTTTTTTTATTATTATTGGCAAATCGATTTTGTATCTTGCTTAATTCATCAACAAGGATACTGTTATATTCCGTGCTAATAGGAATATGGAATGGACAAACACGGTGGATAAATAGTAACAGGTTTATTGTAGAAACCAGTACAACAAGCAAGTAATAGTTATGCGCACGGTCGTCGCAAGTCCGTAGAGTCGTGTGCGTGCTGTTATCGGAAGGCCGCTAGTCTTGCAGACCCCAGCTCGACTCTCCTGTCCGCTCTCCTAAAACGGATACTTATAGGTGGTTACCAACTATAGTGAAGCCACTCATGAGGGTGGCAGGTTAATCTATCACATCAGAGACTGCAGGTATTTCTCGATGAAAAAAGCCATGATCTTTTTTTAAGTACCCTTCGACGATAACGGGGTGGTTTTCTGACGTAACCTCTCCTGGTTAAGATAGGCACTCTTTGTTTAACTAGTTTATACGAGTAAATTCCAGACATTTTCTTTTGTTATCATCCATGCCGTGATTCATGACCTTCCCTGTTTGGTTTTTTACCCCTTTGTTTTTTGATTTTCCCACCCCGTCATTTATTTTTATCCTTCCTTCTTCGTTCTTGAGTGAGTTTCGTGATTTTCTCTAAAGGCAGAATACAGCGGCCGCTTTTATATTTTGTCGGTTGGACGGGTCCTACTAGCATATGTTATTTTTAGTGTGAATGTTTTGTTTCATTTTAGTTTTCTTTTTCTGGGCTTATCCCCTACCCCCGCATTTCATGAGCATATATTTTATATTTTTTTATAAGAAAATAAAAGAAATCAGATACATTTGAACTATTTCTACATAATTAAATTTTTATGTCATGGGTTTTTTGTAGTTTCCCTATGAATATGTGGTATCGTGCTAAATGTAGGATTGAATGGTGATAGGTGCGTTCTTGTGGTAAATGAGCAAATTGTAATCGATTAATGGGTCGTAAATCTGATTACCTAGGTCTTGGATAGTTAATGTTGACCAGCTTTAACCCACTTCCCCTTGGCCTTGTGCCACAATTGTTTTAATCCCGCAGCAATAAATAATCTTTCCCTTTTGTTGTAGCATGTTTTATTGTCTTTTTCCATTGACAAATCGATTCTGTATTTTGATTAATTCACGCCATAAACAAGGAGACTGCAAGTATTTCTCGAGAAGGTCGTTAGGGAAAGCATGAAGAAAGGACTAACGCTCAATAGTAAAAAAGACAATTTATGGTTGTTAGCAAAAAGGGCAGCTCAAGATACGACATACAAATTGGAGAGATCAAAATAAATCAAGTCCAGCAATTGAACAGTCTGGGAAGTGCTACAGAGTTCAAAGTCTTTAATCCGTTATTCAGTGGTCCGGTATATCCCATGGTCCGGCATTTTTTTAATCAGCCACCATTAGTCTGTTACGAGACCAGCATCACACGTTGTTTACAACTTTCCGCCACAGCCGACAGCAGCAGAATGTTTTGGTGATACGGCCATGCTCATTTCTTATCTATTGCTGCATATTTAACTATTCAGGAAAGTAAGTATATAATATTTTGGGGAGGGGTGTTAAACTTTTTTATCCTTTGTATTTCATAAAACAATAAAAACCTTCTTTTCGAAGCATAAATGATTGTTTTATTTTCTGTTTTAAGCTTTGTTTCATCTTTGATAAGACCACAATATATATGTGATTTGATTTGATTGATTATTTTTTAAGGCTTATCAACATTTTGCAGGTTATTTAAAGCCAGAAAATATATTTAGATTGCAACAAAGAATAAGAAGATAATAATGGTTTAATGATACTAATTAACCCATAGATAGGGGAAGAGGTGGATTCATATCTAATCAAAATTTGAAAAACAAAGATGTAATTATAGTGCGGATATAAAGTGGAGGATCAATTCTATATCAAACAATATATAAAATGATCCCTCTCTTTGTGGCCACGGTAATCACTATACATTTTATATTCCAGAGAATGCAAATAAATCTACAGGAATTTATTATATGGATATAATGTGGTGGATCAATTCTATATTACAATCAATATATAAATTGATCCCTCACTTTATGGCCTCGGTAGTCTCTATAAATTTATATTCCAGAGAATGTAAATAAATCTAAAAGTCGTGTCTACAAGAAATAATAATTTGAGTATAAAATGGGGGATCATTTCTATATTATAATCAATATATAAAGTGATCCCTCTCTTTATGGCCACGGTACTCTATACATTTATATTCTTTAATCCGTTATTCAGTGGTCCGGTACATCCCATGGTCCGGCATTTTTTAAATCAGCCACCATTAGTCCGTTACGAGACCAGCATCACACGTTGTTTACAACTTTCCGCCACAGCCGACAGCAGCAGAATGTTTTGGTGATACGGCCATGCTCATTTCTTATCTATTGCTGCATATTTACCTATTCAGGATAGTAAGTATATAATATTTTGGGGAGGGGTCTTAAACTTTTTTATCCTTTGTATTTCATAAAACAATAAAAACCTTCTTTTCGAAGCATAAATGATTGTTTTATTTTCTGTTTTAAGCTTTGTTCAATCTGTGATAACTGCAATATATATGTCATCTGATTCATTTTTACGGCTTATCAACCCATTACAGGTTATTTAAAGACAAAAAATATCTTTAATCTGTAAGAATTTTTATTTTAGAGATAATAATAGTTTAGTGATACAAGTGTTACTCATTAACCCATAGCTGGGGGAGAAAATTTGGATTCATATCTAATCAGAATCTGAAAAAAAAAGTGATTATGATGCGGAAATAAAGTGGAGGTTCAATTCTGTATTACAATCAAGATATAAAGTGATTCCTAACTTTTTGGCCACAGTAATTTCTATGCATTTATAATCCAGAGAATCGAAAAGACATCTAGCTAATCAGTATTTCATTGATTGATTGGCTTTCTACGCCTTATTAACCCTTTGCTGGCTTTTTAAATATAGAAAATATTTTAGATTGTAAGAATCTTTTTTTTATTTTGGTGTATGGGGGGGTGATAATAATGATTTATTATACAAGTCTTATTAATTAACCCATAGATGGGGAGATAAAAGGTGGTTTCATACCTTTGCTAAAGATAATTGCGCTTAAGTGTATATAAGAAACCCAACTGGAATTTGAACTCGGTACTCCGATTAACAATTCTGAGCCATTATCCATTACACCACCCGCACACCCAAGGTAACAGCACTTCATATTTTTTCGTGAATTAATTGTTAATAAAACATTTCGTTTACATTCCCAACCGATGTCTGGCCTTCATTATAAAATATTTACTATATTTTAATTCACAACATTACAAAGAAAAACTTCATGATTTTTGTCAATATTCGGTGGTGTAATAAATAGCGGTTTGGAATAAAAATTCGGAGTGCCGAGTTCGAATTCCTGTCGGGTTCGTTACATTCACTCACAAATAAACTTGAGGAAATACGAATCCATCTCCTCCTTCAACTATGCGTTAAATAGTAGAACTTGTAAAAATCAGACAAATACTTGAATTTAGCATTAGGAATGGTTGGCAGAACGAGGACTCAGAGAGCCGAGTTCAAATCGCACTCGGGTCCATTATATATTCACTTACGTGCATATACATTTGTAAAAATTATGAATAACACCCCCAGCTATGGGTTGAACAGGATTTTGAAAAATCAATGATATTCTAAAAAAATGTTAATTCAATATTCGCTCACCGAAATAAACATTCTTATAATGTTCTTATAATTACAGTTATGCTTCGGGAAAGAGATAAGAAAGGACTAACTATCAAGTGTAATAATGTATAATCGTTTCCAAGACAGCCAAATATGTGAGGAATGAATTGGAGACTTTACAATCAGACAAATACAGGAATTCAATTATGTTTTCCATCGTCAATTAAAACAGACAATGGAATCTATGACACAGAACTCCGAAGGTACATTGAAATAGCAAACGATTTCTTCAAAACGTGGAAAGTCTGGAACGTGATACCAAACCATGCCACGTGTTGACCCAAGCCTTGTGGGTGAAATTGGGTAGACGGAAGTGTTTTGGAGCTGTCGGTGATTGCGACAGCACAATCTCACAAGTCATCGTGGCCGAGGGTTTGTTTGAGCGTGCTGGCCGTGTTTAGACTGTTTGTCACGACAAATAACGCACTCCCAGAAACTGTAACTAAGGTCCGCTCAGCATAGTTGCAGTATAAACCACAGGTGAACACTGGGGGTGTTGAACAAACACAAAACGTGCCTGAGCAGATGTCTGCAACAGGGATGGGCTAGCCGTTCTAGTAGACAGATATTCTCAGATACAAGCAGCGAGCCATTATATATGGCAATGAATGCTGGACAATTTCCTCGCTTAAGAAGAGGAGAAATTTGAAGTCTTTAAGGCACATAATGAGAAAGTAGGTTTGGAGATTTAGACACACACAAGACAAGTTCAGGGGAAGGGGAAGACGTTGGTTAACGTACCTAACGGGTTGATTTGAAAAGGTGGCAGACTAGGGAAGAACAAAATAAGGCTAAATTGCTGAGAATTAAAAAATGCAGGTAGCTGTGGAGAGCCATAATCGCCAAGTTTTGAAGAAGATGAAAAAATGAAAAGAAATATATACAGATATTATAACCATAGCTCAGTTTGTGTTAACTAATTACTTTAAATGATTAAAGATACAGTTTTTAGTTTGACTTATTAAATATAACTAATTAATTTTACTTATTAATACGGTAAATACTCGCGTATCCTGCGACATTTGAAGACATAATTTTGAAGCTAATTTTAAGAGGGTAGCATCATACACAAATAAAATTAGCGTATGTACTGCTAGCCCTGGCAACGCCGTTGACTAAACTATATATCCATTTACTATAGTCAAAAAGTAAAGCATGATTTTGATATCGTATTATAAAATACAAACATGGCGAATATGCATCTTTTGTATTGTTTATGTTTATAAGATGTTTAGCTGTTTCTCGTTTGGTTGTTTATGGCTGGACGCGTTTACACATCGAGTATAGCGTTACTAACGATACTTTTATCATTCTCTTTGACTTTTTGAACTTATTTAACAAGAAGATGGAAGAAAGAGATAGAGGAAAAGAGATTAGTGTCTTTCAATTTGGTCTCTCAAAAAAGGAACTCGCATAATACACGAGATACATGAATATTTGGGGGGGGTCGTATGTTACACGATATCGCGCGTTACAGGAGTATATGTGGTACATATATATATATATATACACACACACATATGTATATATATAAGGGAGTGGTTATAGTTGTTCCAACGTCAGAAAAGTGTATATTTTAAAGAGAAGAGAGAAGCCGCAAACATTTTGGTTATATTGAAGATCTTTTTCAAAATATATTTTCCTTGGAAAAATATGGAAAATAAAATATAATATGTATTTAAAAATCCACATTATAACCAAAAACTTTTGCGGTTTCTCTCTTCTCTTTAGTATATATATATATATATATATATATATATATATATATATATATATATATATATATATATATATATGTGTGTGTGTGTGTGTGTGTGTGTGTGTGCGTGTGTGTGTGTGTGTGTAAAATATGGATGTATATAAATATGAATATATATATGTGTATAAATATATATATATATATATATATATATATATATATATATATATATATATATATATATATATATATATATATATATATATATATATATATATGTATGTCTCTCTCTCTCCATATATATATATATACATATATATGCAATTTTTATATATATTTATAGATTATATATGCGCGCTTCTTTTGGAAAAGCGCTCAATATATATATATATATATATATATATATATATATATATATATATATATATATATATATATATATATATATATATATATATATATATAAAGATATGGACAAAGTCCGACAATTTATTAAAGACATTTTTATGTTTAACATTCTTTTTATAGATACAAGTATTTAAGTAAATGCTCTGTTTATAATAAGCAGTATTAAATAACGTTTACAGGCCTTAATGTGGGCGAGCGGTTAGGCACGTCAAGTTAAATGGCGGTTCCGTATAAGATGCAGGTTCATATCTTGTCAAAGGACGAATATTTTCTATGAAAATTTCTCGGACATTCAGGCCGGTAAATGTTATTTAATACTGCTTATTATAAACATTATTATTTATTTATATAGAGAAACCGCTAAACATCTTATTATTTACTGAAATACTTGAATCTTTAAAAAGAATGTTAAACATACAAATGTCTTTAATATTAGGTTGGTGCAAAAATTCTGTTGTTTTCTCACATATGTTACTATGTGAGAAAACGAAATTACTTTTGCACCAACCTTTTATTTATTTATATATATATATATATATATATATATATATATATATATATATATATATCAAAACTATTTTACTTTTACAAAAAGAGGTGATTTACTCACACCAATACATGGACAAAAGTCCATATAATCCTTCGATTTTGAGTTATTAAGTTTAAAGTTTATGGTAGTCGCTGTTAAATGTACTGTCCAAGATCGTGCGCTACTACGAGAATATACGATATTTAAGTAATTGAACTAATCGATTTATAGGCGAAACTAATATTTTTATTCCATTATTGGTTGCGCTGAGAACTTTTTATCGCTTTTTCATGCGTACATAATTAATTAGTAATTGCATTCTTTTCACGGCAATGGAATACCAAAATAATTTAATGTAATCTTTTTGGATCGCATATAACCTAAACATTTTACTGCCAATAACTGAAAACATTCCCAGTAACAACAAATGATACACAATATGCGAATAAAAGGAAAATAATAGAAGTGAAAAAAAACAATGTAACACAGGGAGAGAAATCCTACCAGGATTTATTAGATTGGTGCAAAAATAATGACGTAATAATGTCGTTTTTTGACGTACTTATTAACGTCAAAAAACGACATTATGACGTCATCATTTTTGCTCCAACCTAATATTATTGGTGACTACTTTCTTAGAAACATAAAATATTCATTATTTACATAGTTCGGACTGGTGTTGCGTCATATTCACGACGTTTCGGCCGTTATACGCTCCGGCTTTCGTCAGGATTTGTCTATATTTCTGAGACGAAATATTATAACTATTTATACTATTTACATTGTTCGGACAGTTTTCCTCATCTTTATTGTCATATTCACGACGTTTCGGCCGTTACACGCTCCGACTTTCGTCAGGATTTGTCTATATTTCTGAGACGAAATATTATAACTATTTATACTATTTACATTGTTCGGACAGTTTTCCTCATCTTTATTGTCATATTCACGACGTTTCGGCCGTTATACGCTCCGGCTTTCGTCAGGATTTGTCTATATTTCTGTGACGTAATATTATAACTATTTATACTATTTACATTGCTCGGACTGTTGTCCTCATCTTTATTGTCATATTCACGACGTTTCGGCCGTTACACGCTCCGGCTTTCGTCAGGATTTGTCTATATTTCTGAGATGACATATTATAACTATTTATACTATTTACATTGTTCGGACTGTTGTCCTCATCTTTATTGTCATATTCACGACGTTTCGGCCGTTATATGCTCCGGATTTCGTCAGGATTTGTCTATATTTCTAAGACGAAATATTATAACTATTTATACTATTTACATTATTCAGACAGTTTTCCTCATCTTTATTGTCATATTCACGACGTTTCGGTCGTTACACGCTCCGGCTTTCATCAGGATTTGTCTATATTTCTGAGACGAAATATTATAACTAATTATACTATTTACATTGTTCAGACAGTTTTCCTCATCTTTATTGTCATATTCACGACGTTTCGGCCGTTACACGCTCCGGCTTTCATCAGGATTTGTCTATATTTCTGAGATGACATATAACTATTTATACTATTTACATTGTTCGGACTGTTGTCCTCATCTTTATTGTCATATTTACGATGTTTCGGCCGTTATACGCTCCAGCTTTCGTCAGGATTTTTCTGTATTTCTGAGATGACATATTATAACTATTTATACTATTTACATTCATCGACTGTTGTTCTTATTTTTATTGCCATACTCACGACTTTTCGGCCGTTGTGCACTCCAACCGTTACCAGGATCTTTCTATATTTCTGCGATGAGAGATCTTGCAACATTTACATGCTTCGGACTATTGTCATCTTTGTTGCCATATTCACGGCCTTTCGTCCGTTGCCACCCCCCTACAGGTTTCTTCCGGATCTGTTTATATTTCTGTGATAAGAGTTATTGTAACTTTTTACATTGTTCGGACTGTTGTCCTCATCTTTGTTGGCATATTCACATAAATATATATATATATATATAAATATATATATATATATATATTATTATTATTATTATTATTAGGTTTAATTAAAAAAAATCAAACACTTCCATAGGTTTATAATTTTTATTTCATGAGAGCTATAAAAAAGAGCAGCTCTAAATCTTCAAGACCCACAAACCAATCACATAGAAATAGAAAAAATACTCCCGGACAAATATTGCTATCTTATTTAGAGAGTGGCAAAAGACAGGGAGTATTGAGCTATTTTGATATACTGACGTCAGATTTAATTGTAATGTTAGTGTAACTTGGAAACAATCCCGTTTGGTCCTGTCAACGGCCTCAATTCCAGTGCTGTTATTTTTCATTCAGCAAATTATTTGTAAATAATATTAAGAGAACATTTTTAAAGATTTCGAAATTAACAAAAAAAAATTCATAAGCCTTTTTTATAATTAACCAAGAAATTTATATTAAAATACCTTAGAGATTTGAATTAAATGAGTATTAATTATATTCAGACAAACAGATTTTATAAATGTTATATACCTAGTGTCCTGAACTTTTATATCCTAGATGTATTTATTTAGATTTAGCAGGATATGAATGTACCTTAAACTAAGGAAAAGTTACATCCGGGTTAATCCCCTGTATTCTATTCTACACATTCTCTCTAAATAATATTAGAAAAAGTGTCTGGTACAGAATATTTTTAAAATTCTTTCGAAATTAGCGAAAAAATGTCTTTAAAGATTAAATGTAAATTAGTATAAGCCTTTTGTATAATTAATCAAGAAATTCAATTAAATATTTTTGGTAGGCACCATACACACAGACACCGATAAAGAAACGTACATACACACATACATTGACAAAGACACGCCGATACACCTACCAAGAAATATTCAATTGATTTGAACCTTTTAATACTACAATTCTACATTCAACACCATCACTTGATAAGACACCAGAAGAGTTGAAACAAAATTGCTATTTTTGTAGTGATTTTATAACATATTTATGTTATAATTTTTGAATAAATAATTATATATATATATATATATATATATATATATATATATATATATATATATATATATATATATATATATAGTCTGAGGAAAGTATTAAATAACAACGGCTATAAAAGAACGGGTCTCAAAAAAAGAGAAAATGACTATTGTCTTTGCATTTAAATTTTTCACGCTCAAACTTGATTGGAAAGTAAAAAGCCAAAAAGAGTTCCACGAATGAGAAGTACGAGATAGGAAACTGTTAGCAAAGAACATTTGTAATAAATATGTGTAGTATTTTAGCTTGGGGTTAATTTATGTATTATATAATTTGAATAATAGGAGGTTTTGAATTCAATAATTTCCGATTAACATGTTTCTACTTATGTATATTGGTTTGGGAAAGAGCAGATTTATATTTGAAAAGATTCCATTTCTAGCTGGTGTAACAGCAAAAATTGTCCAAATCGTGTAGCAGGATGGGTTAATTGTCCATCCCACAAAAGGTTTAATATCTAAAAAAAAAACACTAAACTAATTGAGTTTCTTCCAGGTTTTCCTGTGACACAATTTGTCATAAAAATCAGTGAAAACCCTTTGAGTTCCTTGGCTAGAAAGAGAACAGGTTAAAATCGTTTTGTGTCAGACACACTATGTCTTCCGAAATGAGCAATGGTGAGAGGAAAAAGATCATTCTGGCTTTCAGTAATGGTATCAACATTCATACACTGGCTTTCATCTTCAAAGTCCATTCAAGAACCAAGAAGAGAATGGTGAATAAGTTTGAAAGAGAGAACGGTAGAGAGGAAAATTGGATCAGGATGTTACAACAGGAAGAGGGATCATCATCTTAGAGCTAAATACATTTTTATTGTTTAAATTAAGGTCTAATAGTGTTATGAAAACATCGTATCTGTGTGCGTATGTGTGTGTAGAGTGTGCGATAGATAAATTGTCGTTTGATTGACGGTAAAAATGCAAATAACACTGACATCTCTAACAATATATATAATCACACCTAGATAAAATAAAAAAAGAGAAGAAATCAACCGAACGTTTATATTGGCAAGGCCTTCATGCCAGTGAAAGCGAGAATATTTTTGCAATTACAATGAGATGCATATATATATATATATATATATATATATATATATATATATATATATATATATATATATATATGTTTTGTGTTTCTTCCCAGAGAAAATATTATCTTCCAAGTAACAAATGCAATCTCAGAAAATCAAGCAGATGTCATAGACATTAAAGGACAGCAAGAAATAATTAAAATAATTCAAGAAAACAAAATTATCCCTCGTACAAGATGGACATCTAATCTTTCTCTAATCCATAACTCTGTCTCTCTCTCTATCTATCTCTGTGCGTGTCTGTCTGACTCTCTCTGTCTCTCTCTTTCTGTCTGTAAGAGTGTTTGTGTGACTGTTTTTTGAATAGGAATAGAGGTTTAATCATTGTTTCCTGTTTAGGATTGGGTTTCCAGTTCCTTTGCAGCCTACTTCAACTCTATACTTTTGAATAGGAGCAGATTTCTATCCCTTGTTTTCTGTTTAGGATTGGGTTTCCGGTTCCTTTTAAAGTCTACGTCAGATCAATACATCTAACGTCTCAACCTAAACTCTGAAATGTTATTTATTTATTTTCTTCCTTCATTAGGAGTAGATAGATTTTTTGAATAGGAGTAGAGGTTTATCCCTTGTTTCCTGTTTAGGATTGGGTTTCCGGTTCCTTCTAAAGTCTACTTCAACTCTATACTTCTAACGTCTCCGCCTAAACTCTGAAATATTATTTATTTATTTTCTTCCTTCAGTAGGAGTAGATAGGTTTTTTTAAATAGGAGTAGAGGTTTATCCCTTGTTTCCTGTTTAGGATTGAGTTTCCGGTTCCTTCTAAAGTCTACTTCAACTCTATACTTCTAACGTCTCCGCCTAAACTCTAAAATGTTATTTATTTATTTTCTTCCTTCAGTAGGAGTAGGTAGGTTTTTTGAATAGGAGTAGAAGTTTATCCTTTGTTTCCTGTTTAGGATTGGGTTTCCGGTTGCTTCTAAAGTCTACTTCAACTCTATACTTCTAACGTCTCATCCTAAACTCTAAAATGTTATTTATTTATTTTCTTCCGTCAGTAGGAGTAGATAGGTTTTTTGAATAGGGGTAGAGGTTTATCCCTTGTTTCCTGTTTCGGATTGGGTTTCCAGTTCCTTTACAGCCTCCTTCAACTCTATACTTTCGAATAGCAGTAGATTTCTATCCCTTGTTTTCTGTTTAGGATTGGGTTTCCGGATCCTTCTATAGTCTACTTCAACTCTATACTTCTAACGTCTCCACCTAATCTCTGAAATGTTATTTGTTTATTTTCTTCCTTCAGTAGAAGTTGATAGGTTTTTTGAATAGGATTAGAGGTTTATCCTTTGTTTCCTGTTTAGGATTGGGTTACGGGTTCCTTCTAAAGTCTACTTCAAATCTATACTTCTAACGTCACTACCTAAACTCTGAAATGTTATTTATTTGTTTTTTTTCCTTCAGTACGAGTAGATAGGTTTTTTGAATAGGAGTAGTGGTTTATCCCTTGTTTCCTTTTTAGGATTGGGTTTCTGGTTCCTTTCCAAAGACAATAAAATTAAGCAGATGTGGAAATTTAAATATTTAGGAGGTTTTCTCTGAAAGGACAGTAAGTGCGACGCTGAGATCTGAAGACATACTGGGATGGCCAAAGACTCATTCCAAAATCTAGGTAGATTATTAGGAATCAGGTGGATTTCGGTGGTAACAAAGAGAAGAACACTGAACATCTACGGGATATCTGTTCTCCTTTACGTCTGCGAATGTTGGACGGTCTCATCAAAGACGAAGAAAAGACTCGAGGCAGCAGAAGCATGTTTCTACAGAAGGATGCTGAGAATATCATAGGACGAACACGTGGGCAACGATGAGATTTTGGAGAGTATGCGATCAAGGAGGAAGCTTATAGTTAACACAGGGAAAAGACAGCTGAAATTTCTAGGACACGTAATGAGAAAGAAGAGCCTTTAGAATCTAATACTCACTGGGCGGATATAGGGGAAGAGAGACAAGGAAATGTAATGCGTGATATACCGAGCAAGCTATGTTCAACTCGCAATGGTAAATGCATCACAGATTATGCAACCGCCTTAA
Organism: Acanthosepion lycidas; assembly: GCA_963932145.1. Classification (NCBI taxonomy): domain Eukaryota; kingdom Metazoa; phylum Mollusca; class Cephalopoda; order Sepiida; family Sepiidae; genus Acanthosepion; species Acanthosepion lycidas. The sequence continues at coordinate 75,064,834 of OZ010607.1, read as the reverse complement.
TGACGAGTCTCTGCTACACGTATGTCAAATATGTAATCATAATATTGGTTTGCACGTGAGTAAAAAAAGGGGATATATGTTTACTACCACCGAGAGACTGAATTAGATATGTGTTGCATCAGTCCAAAAAATTAGATGTACTTTTGGATTACACGAACGACGAAGAGACGGACATCGGTTTTGTTTTGCACCCAGTGTTAAACAAGGAAAAGTAAAAATTGGTTTTACGCGAGACTAAAAGGGTAGATATAAATTTGGTTTACACGAATGTTCATAAAGGTAGATAAGAGTTCGGGTTGCACGTGAATCAAATAGAGAGAGTCACATATATTGGGTTTCTTGGGGAGACTAATAGGGACATAACGGATCGATTTGCACGTGAATCATGAAAGGAGAGTCGCTTATGATGGGTTTGCTGCAAAGTCTAAAAGGCAGATAGGCTTTCGGCTTGCAAGTGAATCAAGAAGGGAGAGTCGCTTATGATGGGTTTGCTGGAAAGTCTAAAAGGCAGATAGGCTTTCGGCTTGAAAGTGAATCAAGAAGGGAGAGTCGCTTATGATGGGTTTGCTGGAAAGTCTAAAAAACAGATAAGCTTTCGGCTTGCACGTGAATCAAAAAGGGAGAGTTGCATATCTTTGGTTTGCTGGAGAGTCTAAAATGGAGATAGGATTTCGACTTGCAGGTGAATCAAGAAGGGAGAATCGCTTATGATGGGTTTGCTGGAAAGTCTAAAAGGCAGATAGGGTTTCGGCTTGCAGGGGAATCAAGAAGGGAGAGTCGCTTATGATGGGTTTGCTGGAAAGTCTAAAAGGCAGATAGGCTTTCGGCTTGAAAGTGAATCAAGAAGGGGGAGTCGCTTATGATGGGTTTGCTGGAAAGTCTAAAAAACAGATAAGCTTTCGGCTTGCACGTGAATCAAAAAGGGAGAGTTGCATATCTTTGGTTTGCTGGAGAGTCTAAAATGGAAATAGGGTTTCGGCTTGCAGTGGAATCAAGAAGGGAGAGTCGCTTATGATGGGTTTGGTAGAAAGTCTAAAAGGCAGATAGGCTTTCGGCTTGCACGTGAATCAAAAAGGGAGAGTTGCATATCTTTGGTTTGCTGGAGAGTCTAAAATGGAGATGGGATTTCGACTTGCAGGTGAATCAAGAAGGGAGACTCGCTTATGATGGGTTTGCTGGAAAGTCTAAAATCCAGATAGGGTTTGGGCTTGCAGGGGAATCAAAAAGGGAGAATCGCTTATGATGGGTTTGCTGGTAAGTCTAAAAGGCCGATAGGCTTTCGGCTTGCAGGGGAATCAAGAAGGGAGAATCGCTTATGATGGGTTTGCTGGAAAGTCTAAAAGGCAGATAGGCTTTCGGCTTGCAAGTGAATCAAAAAGGGAGAGTTGCATAGCTTCGGATTGCTGGAGAGTCTAAAATGGAGATAAGGATTCAGTTTACAGGTGGATCAAGAAGGGAGAGTCGCTTATGATAGGTTTGCCGGAGAGTCTAAGATGGAGATAGGGTTTCGGTTTGCAGGTGAATCAAGAAGGGAGAGTCGCTTATGATAGGTTTGCCGGAGAGTCTAAGATGGAGATAGGGTTTCGGTTTACAGGTGGATCAAGAAGGGAGAGTCGCTTATGATAGGTTTGCCGGAGAGTCTAAGATGGAGATAGGGTTTCGGTTTGCAGGTGAATCAAGAAGGGAGAGTCGCTTATGATGGGTTTGCCGGAGAGTCTAAGATGGATATAGGATTTCGGTTTGCAGGTGAATCAAGAAGGGAGAGTCGCTTATGATGGGTTTGCTGGAAAGTCTAAAAGGCAGATAAGCTTTCGGCTTGAAAGTGAATCAAGAAGGGAGAGTCGCTTATGATGGGTTTGCTGGAAAGTCTAAAAAACAGATAAGCTTTCGGCTTGCACGTGAATCAAAAAGGGAGAGTTGCATATCTTTGGTTTGCTGGAGAGTCTAAAATGGAAATAGGGTTTCGGCTTTCAGGGGAATCAAGAAGGGAGAGTCGCTTATGATGGGTTTGCTGGAAAGTCTAAAAGGCAGATAGGCTTTCGGCTTGCAGGGGAATCAAGAAGGGAGAATCGCTTATGATGTGTTTGCTGGAAAGTCTGAAGGCAGATGGGCTTTCGGCTTGCAAGTGAATCAAAAAAGGGAGAGTTGCATAGCTTCGGATTGCTGGAGAGTCTAAAATGGATATAAGGATTCAGTTTACAGGTGGATCAAGAAGGGAGAGTCGCTTATGATGGGTTTGCCGGAGAGTCTAAGATGGAGATAGGGTTTCGGTTTGCAGGTGAATCAAGAAGGGAGAGTCGCTTATGATGGGTTTGCTGGAAAGTCTAAAAGTCAGATAGGCTTTCGGCTTGCAAGTGAATCAAAAAGGGAGAGTTTCATATCTTTGGTTTACTGGAGAGTCTAAAATGGAGATAGGGTTTCGGTTTGCAGGTGAATCAAGAAGGGAGAGTCGCTTATGATGGGTTTACTGGAATGTCTAAAAGGCAGATAGGCTTTCTGCTTGCACGTGAATCAAAAAGGGAGAGTTTCATATCTTTGGTTTGCTGGAGAGTCTAAAATGGAGATAGGCTTTCGGCTTGCACGTGAATCAAGAAGGGAGAGTCGCTTATGATGGATTTGCCGGAGAGTCTAAGACGGAGATCAGGGTCTGATTTGTTCTTGAACCAAAAAGGAAGAGTCGCAAATTTTGGGCTTGCTGGAGAGTCAAAGAGTGAGATAAATGTTCGCTTTGAACTTGAATAACAATGGGAGAGTCGCATATGTTGGGTTTGCTGAAGAGTTTACGATGTAGATATGGATTCGGTTTGCAGGTAAATCAAGAAAGGAGAGTCGCATATTTCGGGATTGCCGGAGAGTCTAAGACGGAGATAAGGGTCCGATTTGCTCTTGAAGCAAATAGGGAGAGTCGCATATTTGGTGTTAGCTGGAGAGTCAAAAAGGGAGGTAAGGGTTCGGTTTGCGCTTGAATAAAAAAGATAGAGTCGCATATGTTGGGTTTCCTGGAGAGTCTAAGAGGGAGTGAGTGGGTAGGTTTGGACGTGGGTTTTAATGGTTAACATAAGTTTTTCTTGCGCGTGATTCAAACATTCAGACGTAAGTTTGGTTTGCTCTAGAACCTAATAGTTAAGGATAGGTTTGATTTACGCAAAAGTCGTAAAAATAATCATGTTTGGTAGAACGTGGACTTCTATTTGGAGTCTGCTACCTGTCTGCTTACCACTAAGCCCAACCAACAGAGCGATGAATTCATAGCGAAAAGTATAAAAGTGTGAATGTGAGAGAGAGAGAGAGTAAAAGAGAGTGAGAGATAGACAGATAGAGAGTAAAATAGAAAGATAAGAAGAGAGTGAGAAAGAGAGTAAAAGTGATAGATAAGAAGAGAGCGATAAAGACAGAGAGAGTAAAAGAGAGAGATAAGAAGAGAGTGCGAAGGATAGAGAGGGCAAAAGAGAGATATAAGAAGAGAGTAGGAAAGAGAGAAAGAAAGAGAGAGTAAAAGAGAGAGATAAGAACAGAGTAAGAAAGAGTGAATGATATATAGAGAGAGAGCAAAAGAGAGAGACAAGAAGACAGTGAGGGAGCGTGAATGATAGAGAGTGAAACTAAAATAGAGAGATAAGAGAGTAAAAAGAGAGAAAGATAGAGGGAGAGAGTAAAAGAGAAAGACAAGAAGAGGATGAGAAAGAAAGAAAGAAAGAAAGAAAGAAAGAAATAAAGAAAGTAACGGAGAGAGATAGGAGAGTGAGAAAGATAGATAGAGAGAGAGTGAAAGAGAAAGATAAGTGAGTGAGAAAGTGACAGATATATAGAGAGAGATTGAGTAATAGAGTCTGAAAGAGAGAGAAAAAGAGAAAATTTGTGTGTGAGAGAGAAAGAGAGGGGGGCTGGAGGTGGTGAGATTTGAAGTTTTGACATTTAAAAATGAATTTTCCCGATATTCATCAAAAGTTCGGATTGCTTTCCCACCATAGATTTAAAGCAGGCTTTCTAAGTCAGTGGGGTGGGATTCACCCTATGGGGGAATCTTAGTATTTCAGGATTTGGTGCGGGAGGGAAATCTTTTACTTTTTCTTGTTTTTATTTACGGAATTTTGAGCCCATCCTAGGTGTGAAAAAAAAAAGATGGTATGATGAATCTTAGATTCAATATGGATTCACCCTAACCTCTGATTTGATCTTTTTGTTTCTTGAATTACCTGTTTTATTTTCTCGGTACTATCCTTTAAAAAAACAATCAGGAAAAGAAACGTTTATAAAATTCAGATTCATCATATAAAAAGGCTTAAAAAATCGACAAAAACAACAATCCGTGACCAAGATGCCTAAGAACAAAGTGTAGTATCTGTTCCAGCAGCAGACGGCCAGCACACGACTCCAGCCATCTTCATCAGCAATAGCCGCAGCTATATCCAACCATTTTCAGCAACTCTTCATCTCCAGTAGGCCACCCGAACCAGAAGCAACGATATACGATACACTATCTTTTTCAGGACAACACTTTTCAACAACTACAAAATTTTCTTTTTCAGCGCAACACATTTCAACAACTATAAAAAATCTTTTTCAGGACAACGCTCCTCGGCGTCTACAAAACTGTCTTTTTCAGGACAACGTTTCTCTGCGTCTACAAAACTCTTCTTTTTCAAGACAACGCTCGGGTTTCGTTGGGGGAAGTTGACGGAACTGGCCCGCCTCGGCGGGTTGGGATAGTTATTTATTTTTGGCTGGGCCTACGGGCTCGGAGATACCCACATTAAAAAGGCCTTGTGCCACATTCGATCCCCGCGGGTGGATTGATAAATACCATCTATAAAAAGAATACCCGCTCGGCCCGGTGGCTAGGATCAAAGTGTAGCCCTCAGAGAGGAACCCGGACGAAGCTCCGCCGAATGGTAGGGTTTCGTTGGGGGAGGTTGACGGAACTGGCCCACCTCGGCAGGTTTGGATAGTTATTTATTTTTGCCTGGGCCTACGGGCTCGGAGATACCCACATTAAAAAGGCCTTGTGCCACATTCGATCCCCGTGGGTGGATTGATAAATACCATCTATAAAAAGAATACCCGCTCGGCCCGGTGGCTAGGATCAAAGTGTAGTATCTGCGCTTTGTGAGCTGCCGGGTCTGGTGTCTGTCGAACTCTTTGCTTGCAGAGAGGAACCCGGACGAAGCTCCGCCGAAGGGTAGGGTTTCGTTGGGGGAGGTTGACGGAACTGGCCCGCCACGGCGGGTTTGGATGGTTATTTATTTTTGGCTGGGCCTACGGGCTCAGAGATACCCACATTAAAAAGGCCTTGTGCCACATTCGATCCCCGTGGGTGGATTGATAAATACCATCTATAAAAAGAATGTATAAACATAAAAATGTTTTAAAATAATTGTCGGACTCTGTCCATTTCATAATATATTCTATATTGTTATAAAATTTATAAAACTTCTCTAGAAAAATAAGCAATTAAATGTACAAATAGAGAAATCCTCTGATTGTCGTTCCATGTGTAGTTCAGTAATTCAGTGAACGGTTAAGTTTGGATAAATCAACTTCTGCTAGGGCCACACTTGTTGGCAAAGTCGAAGACGAGGACTTAAAAAAGCCCAAAGATCTCAATGGGAAAACAAGCAGAGGGTGATTACAACAGAACTTAACGGTTGAACCAGCGGATAGGGGGATACGCATGATGAACATGCTACAAATGGCGTCACTAGAAATTATATCCAAAACGGAGCCTCCTTGAGAAAAAAACTCCAAACTTCATGAGAGTTGAAAGTTCAGAGTATGTTCAGTGATAACGAAACATTTAGAGCAGGGTTTCTCTATGATAGGTGAATTTCCTACATGCGGGATTTGAGGCTTACAGGGGCGGAATGTTTCTCATTGACTGTAATCCTCATCTGAATAAAATCAATTTAAATACAGTCCTTTTATCTATAAGCCTACTATTCCTCCATACTTAAAATATTGCTGCCGAATATAGTCTAGTGATCACTCTACATATCTAGAGATCCTTGATAAAATCTAAAGAAGAATCAGCAAAATTATTGGTCCTGATCTTGCGTCTCGGCTTAAGTAACTTTCCCGCCTCCATAAAGTTACCTTCCTGTGCCTTTTCTATAAAAACGTTCAGGGTAACTGTCCCTATGAACTGTTCGCAAGGGTATTTAAATTGTATGAGTTTAAGCGCAGTACTAGACTGGCGCCGAGATCTCGTCAATTCACAGTTGAGTTGGCTAGATGTTCTATGCTAACAGTTTCTTCTCTTGCACTTTTTGCTTGTGGAACTCTCTACTGCTTCCATGCTTTCCAGCCAACTTTAATCTGCAAAAATTTAAATGCAATCTCAATCGCTATCAATCTACTGTCCTCCTGATTACCCTTCTTTCGTTCCCGCTCCTTAGTAATGTTTCTGTTTTCTAATTCTTTCTCGTTCAGTAATCCTTTATATCTTAATGGCTTTACTGCCTTGCTTGGCGTGAACTGGCTGCATATATATATATATATATATATATATATATATATATATATATATATATATATATTATACTAATAGTAAAAATCAGTTGGTAAAAAACCTTGAATAGCACAACTTGTAAATCAATCAAAACAAATTGGTACCCGAAGAAAATTGGGAAAAAAGAAAGATCTAGAAACATCCGAACAGGGCGAAATAAATCATGCCTTAGAATTTTAACCCAAAGAAAAAACCCCAAGCGAGTAATAAAGCTAAAACTTAAAGTGCTCAATACGCTAAGCAGAGCTGAAATAAATAAAATAAAATAAACTATAAAATAAATAAGATTACTTTAGGGTAATCCGTCCAGATTACCCTGAAGATCCGTTTAGCTGAAACCTAGGTCGGTTGTTCAAGGCTCTTTAGGATTTATTTCATATATATATATATATATATATATATATATATATATATATATATATATATATATATATATATACACGACGGTGTTCTAGAATTTCGCGCATTTTATCATGAAACAGCAAACCTGCCCCCAAAACTAAGTGCCCTTTTAAAATTAAAGGAATATTTTTCTGTAATCATTGTAGGATTATCAGAGACAAAATCTAAAGGTTATGTAGGGTCTGGTAACATTCATATTTTCCATATATTAATAGTAATTAATTCGATAATAAGCTATTTCGGATTATGAAAAGGCACGTTCTATTATAGGATACCAAGGGGAACTACACACACGCACACACCCACACACATGCAAACGGTTATATATATATATATATGTGTGTGTGTGTGTGTGTGTGTGCGTGTGTGCGTGTGTGTGTGTGCGTGTGTGTGCAAATATATAGAAAAATAGGAAAGAACTCTTTAGGTAAATAATCAGGAGTTCTTTAGAATTTTTATTTTTAAAAAACTGTGCTGAATACAAAAGTAGAGCCTAAATTATAATTATTAAATATGATTCCTTCGCTACATAAGAGTTCTCATGTTTCAAAACAAAAGCCAAAAACTTCAATATAATTATTAAAATTAAATTGAATTAAAGTATCAAGCTCTGTTTCATCTTCAACTGAAATCTTTGGAACCAATATATATATATATATATATATATATATATATATATATATATATATATATATAATAATAATAATAATAATAATAATAATAATAATAATAATAATAATTATAATTATAATATTAATGCTCTGTAAATTTACATTGAGCATTATTTTGTAAAAATAAAAAAAAATATTTATAAGAACACCGGATTATATATCTTACTGTTCTTTCTTTATATATATATATATATATATATATATATATATATATATATATATATATATATATATATATTAGGTTGGTGCAAAAATAATGACGTAATAATGTCGTTTTTTGACGTTAAAAAATACGTCAACAAACGACATTATTACGCCATCATTTATTAGTAATGTTATATTATTGTGCATAGTTCACCCTTTACCTGTTTTCAACTGTTATCAGTCATAGGTTCGAGTCTAGCTGAAAACGGGGACTTCGGAAGTTGATTTTCAAGGGAGAGATTATTTCACTGCAACGATATTTTCAAGTACAGTCATATAATTTGGGTTTAAAATACGATTCTTTTATTATTATTCTATGTACCCCGTCACTTCAAGATATCTGCGATCATGACTCTTCACAACTTCTTATGCTCTTTGGGGATTTTCATCTCTTCGCTATGGCTCCCGCCACGACTTCAGCTGTCCATTCAGACAATCTTCCTCGTTATATATACTGTTACTACGCAGAATCAGGGCAATAGAGGACGTTGAAATACAGGTTCTCGTACGATCACCGAAGTTAATTAACATTAATTAACTAGATGGGTGACCGCTTTGGAATACGAGATGGTGAAAAGTTGGATGTGCGTTTGGTGCAATTAGTATCAGTTCGAAATTGGAAAATTGGAGAACTGAGTTCAAATTCTTGTCGAGTTCGTTATATTTACTTCCGCGCAAATATCCATGGGAAAGGCACGAGTCAATCATTTCATCCCCACCAGATATGGGTTAAGCAGTAGAACTTGTACTATAAAAATCATTACTATCTCGAAAAAAATTCTTTGGTTCTAAAAATATTTTCTGGCATTAAATAACCTGCAAAGGGTTGATAAGCCGTCAAAAATCGAATCAACAATAAATCTAAAAATGAGGTGATAAAAAATCGAAATCTTTTACCAATCGCGCTTTCATCATGAATAATTTTAACCGTTCTGCCTGTGCTCCAAAATGAAAATTCCCAAATAATTCCTATGTAATATTTTGCGGTAGATATAAAAATAGTTACAACCGTTCAACCGGTGGCTGGGCATTACGTCATTTTTCTCAACCCCCGTTCAACCGGTAGCTGAGTATTAAGTCATTTTTCTCAACCACCGTTCAACTGGTGGGTGGGCATTACGTCATTTTTCTCTACCACCGTTCAACCAGTGGCTAGGCATTACGTCATTTTTCTCTAACACCGTTCAACCGGTGGTTGGGCATTACGTCATTTTACTCAACCATTGGTAAACCGGTAGTCAGGGCTCAAAGTTTTGACTACGAGATCAAAAAGGGATGGATTTTTTTTATCACTGTACAAATATCTGTATGAATCAAATTCATAACTTTTTGCATGAATTTTAGTCCCTCCTGAAAAAAAATACATGTGTATAGTGCAATTAGTCATCAAAAACGCCCAATTTTTAACCACTTCAACAAAAAAAAAAAATTTTTTTTTGTAGCTGTGTATAATACGCACCCCGAATTTTTATTATAATTTTTTAGGAAAAATGCGTATTAAGCATGTGGAATTACGGTATTTGTGTATAGTGCGATGACCTACACTTAGATGGGCTGTGTCTTTTCAGGACGCCAGTGATCATGGCTCTCCACAATTTCCTGTCCTTTGTAGCTCTTAATATATTATGTCTTCTTGTTTTCTCACCTAAACCTTGTTCCGTCATCCAATTACTCAAGCTCATTCTTCCTCTTCTATGCACCGTGTCCCTTCAGAACATTGGCGATCATGGCTCTCCACAATTTCCTGTCCTCGTAGATCTTAATGCATTTTGTCTTTTTGTTATCTCTCCTAAACCTTGTTCCGCCATTCATTTACTCAAGCTCATTCTTCTTCTTTTATGTGCCGTGTCCCTTCAGGACGTAGGCGATCATGGCTCTCCACAACTTCGGTTATAGCTCTTAAAAAATTTTGACTTTTTCCTATACTGCCAACCATTTACTCAAGTTCATTCTCCTTATATGTGCTGTATCCCTTCAGGACGTTGGCGATCATGGCTCTCCACAATTTCCTATCCATGGTACCTCATAATATTGTTTTTTTCTTATCTCTCTTAAACCTAAGTAGGTTATGCGTTCTTTTTCTCCATTACTCTTACCTTCAACACGCCCT
>OZ010607.1:75039942-75052442 GCA_963932145.1 Acanthosepion lycidas | reverse complement strand
ATATATATATATATATATATATATATATATATATATATATATTATAAAAAGAAGGAACAGTAAGATATATATTCCGGTGTTCTTATTCATATTTGTATTTTTATAAAATGTTTATTTACAGAGCATAAATATTATAAATTAACTTAAAATTTTTTTCGCTACACAGTAATAACCATGTTTCAAAAATGGAAGCTAAAAGCTTCGAATTTAATTTTGTAATTAAATTAAAAACATTAGTTCCATTTTATCCTCAAGCGAATTTTAGAGTTATTACAGTGTAGCGGAAAAAATCAGTTATTACATATATATATATATATATATATATATATATATATATATATATATATATATATATATATATATATATATATATATGTCTCTGTGTATACACATATATATATATATATATATATATATATATATATATATATATATATATATATATATATATATATATACACATATGTGTGCGTGTGCGTGCGAATGTTTGGCGGTGTGGGTATGAAGCACATGACCAACCCGTTTCTCTTCTATGCCTTTGTAATCCGTAATTGCTCTTCTAATAGCATAACGTCTGTGTTTATTTACATTACATGCAATTGAAACGCTAAAAATTACTTCTCAAACTCAGCCTTCTCCAACTTGCGTTGAAACAACGCAAACGTTTCAAATTAATGCGCCTAATTTTATTATTTGATTTCAACAATTTTCTTTCTCTTCTGTGTGTCAGTGGTTCATTTTCTTAATGCTTCAATTGGTCCCCCAAATTAAATATCAAAAACGTAACAACTTAATCATTGTTTACCCGGCTCGCTTTACACAAATTAGGAACGCGATTATTTCTAGCCAACGACAACCGCTGCAGGTTTCCCGACCCTGTGAACGGCCTTTTGCTGACCGCTAACTTGTCGGTAAATTTTACATGGGCGGGCGGGGGTACAACTTTTTCTGTATAAATATGGTAATGACCTGCCTGAATAAAAGAAAGAAGAAAAGAGAAAGAAACCTCGGTAAACATTGATAAAGTTGCCCCCAAGAAAACGTAGTGTTAAAAGGGCGTTTTTTTTCCCCCCATTCACTTTTCTATTACTATTTTAACTATCTTCACTACATGGCAATGTTTTAAATTATCGTTTTAAAAAGCTATTATTCGAATTGCACTGAAACCTAAGCATACGATGAAATTTATATATATTTTTTCTTGAGAACAACAAAAATATTAAACACGATTTATTGAGTAGATTGTTTATTTAAAAGAATAATTTTATAATTACGACATCCTAAAAAATAAATACAATTAAAACTAATTAAATATTTATCATTTACTAATTTATAAAGAAATAAATATGAAAATAGTTTTTTTGTTCATAAGTTTATAAATATGTACTAAATTATTAAAAAATGAGAAAAAACTGTAATGGCAAAAGTACACAGGTTTTAAGAAAGCTTTATTCAAGAGAAAATACAATGTTCGCGTATACTGTCCTTTTATAGTCCCAGTAAACAGAAATTCATCTTTCAAAGAGGAGCGTAACAAAAAGAAGGGGATACCACTCTTGGTTATTTATAATAATAATATTTAATAGTAACAGATGTTTACAATATAAATGTTAAAATTTAATTTGCATAACAATTTTTAAAAGCATATTTTAATATTTCATTTGTATTATTTCTAATACAAAGTTTAAAAATACCCACTCTGTTTGGCAATGATTATTGTTTTAAAGACTTATGATTAGAATTCTAATAAAATCTAAACATATGATGAAAATGATTTTATGCATTGTAAAAATTTGTAAGAATGTACAACAAAAATACTAGACATTATTTATTTATTAGAGTGTTTATTTACAAGAATAATTTTATATTTACAACATTCTAAAAACTAATACAATTAAAACTAATACAATATTCATCATTGACTAATTTATGAAGAAATAAATATGAAAATAAATTTGTATTCATAAATTTATAAGCATTTACTAAATTATTAAAATATCTAATTAACTGTAATAACAAAAGTACACAGGTGTAGTTTTTAAGAAAACTTTATTCAACTGAGAATACAAGGTTCGCATATAGTGTCATTTTATAGTCCCAGTAAACAGAAATAGTTCTCTCAAATTGGAAAAAATACAAATTAAAAAAATAAACAGATATATCTTGCCAATTCTTTTAAACTAGACATGTTTGGTTATACAGAGGGCGATAGGAAAATTATCGCCATTTTATATTTTAATTTCGCACATTTGCTTTGTTTGATTTTGATTTTGTCAACTACACTCTATAGTAAGCTCAAATGGACACCCTCTGTGAGCACAATGACTCAATTCACTCCGCCAGAACTTTAAAAATGGCATGCTGTACTGCTTGGCATTCGCACCGGAAGCTCCAATGCGAACACTTCAGTGTTTCGGTGTCAGTCTGAAGACAGTGCAGAGTTGAATGATATTTCCAATCAACACTATCGTGTTTGGAGTGCTCACTAGTAATGGCGAAATTATGCCTCCATTCATCTTCCCACCGGGCCAAGAACTCAACAGGGAGGCCAGTATCAAGTGCCTTGAGGAGGTAGTGGTGTCGTGGGTCAAGAGGGTGGGTGTTGGAAGACTTTATGTCTGGCAATAGCACACTGAACCATGTCACACACGAAGCATAACCCAGTCGAGGATGTCAGAGAGTTACTACAACGACATCACCCCTTACATCTGGTCATCAAACTTATAATGTGCGGGGCGCAGTTGAGGGAGAGACCAACAAAAATCATTCTATCACCAAAGATGAACTGAAGGCAAGGATTATGGCAGGATTCACCAACTCAAACAAGGTGACCGTCCAGAAGATTTGCAGGAGATTCCGAAGTATTTTGGAGGCAGTGGTTGAAGCCAGTGACGATTTTATTGAATAAATTTACTCTTTAGTATTTCAAGATATTTTCGTGTAATTTTGGTAAATGAGATGTTAGTGATATTTTCATTTTTGCGTCATTTAGATGACAATTTATACGTCGCACCCTGCACAGGAGGACAGATATAAAATAATAGTTTTTATTCAGTTGCAACTGAACTAGCGAGGCAAGGTTTTTAACCATTACAACACGTAGAGTTTCCTCAATAATATGTACTACAGATTAGTCATTGTTTAAACACAAACACACACAGACACACAAACAAGCACACACACACATACACACACACACACACACACACACACACATATATATATATATATATATATATATATATATATATATATATACGGGGGTTTGATTTCGTTTTTTGACCGAATCGATTACACTGGGTTTTTCGGTCAGATATCTTTTGCCCATTGGTCTCCACGCGATTCATAACTTGGAAAAAGTGAGATCGACTCAAGGACAGATACATACATACATACATACATACATACATACATACATACATATATATATATATATATATATATATATATATATATATATATATATATATATATATATATATATTACAGTGTATCATTCATACAAAAAGTAGATTAGTAAAGTTAATGATTAGTAAAGTTAATATAAAATGGCGAAATGCTTTCGCAAACAAAATTTTAAAGATGCATTAACCTACAAATCACTCGATGAATGTTAGCATCCTTGTTTTAAAATTATAAACTGTATAAGGTCTTTCGCAAGTACTGTTAACTGTACATTCAGTCATCCTCAGGTATGGAATTTATTTTGTTTTTGGTAAAATCCAGGTAGCATCAGAGACGAAAGATTAAATGCGAATCGAAATATGTTTTTTTTTTTTTTAAAAATGTGTTATTGTTAACGGATACAAACTTTTGGCGCATCCAGTCGCAACGCTAAGGTTGAATTTTTTTGAAAATCTAAGAGAGCGCGTTTTTTACTAATATGGTAATTTGAGAATTTTTTTCTTGTACGAGTTTATCAGTCAGTGTGGCATGGACAAAATAGTTCAATAAATAGATTAATGTCTCAGTTGTTATCCCGAAAATTTGCACGTCGGATCAGTTCTTTAAATTTGTAGGATAATGCACCTTTAAAATTTAGTTTGCGAAAGGATTTCGCCATTTTATATCATTAACTTTACTAATCTACTTTTTGTATGAATGATTCATTGTAATATAAATTGAACTGCACCACATATTTGATATATATATATATATATATATATATATATATATATATATATATATATATATTAGGTTGGTGCAAAAATAATGACGTAATAATGTCGTTTTTTGACGTACTTTTAAAGTCAAAAAACGACATTATTACGTCATTATTTTTGCACCAACCTAATATATATATATATATATACATATATATATATATATATATATATATATATATATATATATATATATATATATATATATATATATATATATATATATATAAGAGAGAGAGATTGAAAAAGAATGAATGGTTGTCGGATTGTTGAGAAAAAAAAATTATTGCTTGTTTTCCTTTCCTGTTTTACCGCAACTTGTTATTTTTAATTCGTTTGTTTTTTTTTATTTTCTCTTACATCTGCGATATTTTATTTCGCTAACGAAGTGTGGGCCTTTTCCCAAGTGAACTACGGATAGAATCAATGGGTTAGATTTTCTCTCTCCCAGGAAGAGAATGTACAGTTTTACACACGCGTACACACACACACACACACACACACTCTCTCACACTCACACACACACACACACACACACACACATATATATATATATATATATATATATATATATATATATATATATATATATATATATATATAATCCTATTGAATGAATGAATGGAAAAACTATATATAAGGTGTTTCGTACTCGAAAAGGAAAAACACATCGGTCGAAAGTAAAAGAATTTAAACTCATAAAAAAATTTAATACTCAAAATTTTAAAATTTTTGGAACTCACCATGTTAAATTCAAATTTTAATACTGAAATCTTCTAAAAATGTTGCAGTTTTAAAAATTTAAAAGTAAAAACGAAAAAAAGTTAATTAAAAAAAAAGTAAAACTCAAAAATTTAATATTCAGAACTTTAGCATTTTCCACACTAAATACCGAGTCCGATGGATACATTGTCGTCTAAATGACGCAAAAATGAAAATAACACTGACATCTCATTTTAACAGATATATTTACCAAAATTACACAAAAATATCTTGACAAAATAAACAGTAAATTTATTCAAAAAAATCGCCATTAGCTTCAATTGCAGCATTCAGACGACTTCAGAATCTCCTGCATCTCTTCTGGACGGTCTCCTTACTTAGGTTGGTGAATGCTGATAATAATCAAGGGGGTTGCGGTCTGGGGAGTTAGGTGACCTATTGTAAGGGATTATGTAGTCGCAGAAATTGCCTCACACCCATGACTAGGTTTTCCTGCTTGTGTAGCATGTTACAGAATCCTGTTACTAGACATAGGTCTTCTACTGGCCACATTCTTGACCCAGAGCAACACTACCTCTTCAAGGTACTTGATGTAGGTCTCTGTGTTGAGTCTGAGGAAAGAAATGTGAAGAGAAATGGAGCCATAACGACAACGTCACTAGTGATTACAATCGTAATCACCATCGTAATCACAATTACACTCATCAAACTCTTTCTGAATCCTCTACATTGTATTAGAGTTTCCGGCGCGAATGCCAAGCAGTATATTATGCTGTTTTCAAATCCTTACCGAGTAAATTGTTTCATGTTACTCTTTTCCTCATAGGCGATCAACTAAACAAACTATACTGTACAATCTAAATCAGCAAACGCGCATGCGCAAGATTAGAAATATAAAATGGCGACAATTTAGCCATTGTAATTATAACTGACATTCGCTTTTATATCAATGCCTCCCCGTCCTACGCATATAAATTCCATCAATAAAACATTCAGTCTGATGAAGTGTTGTAGATTTCGAGACATTTTAGTCAGAATTTTTCCAATTTCTCAGTCAATTGCCTAATTTTTGTCTTGGTATATAAAAATTTATACATCATATTCTCCACTGCAATACACATATATATATTATAATGAAGTAATTTTTTCTAGAAGAAAACTCAACAGAATGCAGCACTGGACGGCCGAGAATTGAAACCCGGACAGTTACATTATCAGGCAAAAAGTCATACCAGCTGTACTAACGGGACTCGTTTGGGGTAGCGAATTAGACTGGATATAGTGCCGATCGATCACATATTCCGTGGTGGAACTCGCCCGAGTTTCCCTTACACATAGGACTGTGCTCCCACGAGCCACGGCTACTATACCCAAGCGGCCCCATCTAGATATAGATAATAAGCTATATCACTTGTATATCCTTGCTTGAACCGGCTTCTAATGCTCTTGATAGAACGACTTGGGGCTAGTAGTCGTGGCTCGTGCATTCTGTTCGATGAATTATCTAATTATACTTATCTCAGAGCCTCCTAATAATATATATATATATATATATATATATATATATATATATATATATATATATGAGATTGATTAAATATAGATCAAATATGTATCCGAGAGAAAGATAAAGAAGAAATTAGAAACTTTTCTCAATTTAACATATTTCACTTTTATTAAAGCTTCATCAGAATATGAGATAAGGAGAAAAGTTAAAATAATTTATACTTTTTATTTTTGGGTTATTTTAATTTTCATTGGTTAATCATGTTTCGCGTGCATTGGACTTGTTAAACAAACGCTAGTATCATTTGTGGCATTCTGAATTCAAGGAGAGACGACGCGTGCCTTCGAAGTTCCAAGAAATTAACAGATTCCAAGCCAAACTGAAATAATGTAGATATTACTTTATGTATGTAAGTGTATAATAATTTTATTTGTCTAGGTGGGAAACAGATGATAATGTAAAGTGATAAATATGTGTGTAGTAGTAGTAGTAGTAGTAGTAGTAGTAGTAGTAGTTTTAGACATTATGTTTGTCGGTTCTTCCCATGACCATTTGGGAACCTTTTTACGTACATAGTGTTTGTTTTAGATTTTAGATTCTGTGAGAATGTATTCAATAAAGGTTGGTGATGTAATATAATGTTTATGACGTGTTTTTAGGGTGTCATTAGTCAAATCAATGATAGATATAAATGAGCAGTCTGTGACAGATAGATAGATAGATAGATAGATAGATAGATCATACTGTTATATGTAGGTATATAGACAGAAATGAACAGACTGTGATAGATAGATAGATAGATAGATAGATAGATAGATAGATAGATAGATAGATAGATAGATAGATCATACTGTTATATGTAGGTATATAGACAGAAATGAACAGAGATAGATAGATAGATAGATAGATAGATAGATAGATAGATAGATAGATAGATAGATCATACTGTTATATGTAGGTATATAGAGAGAAATGAACAGACTGAGATAGATAGATAGATAGATAGATAGATAGATAGATAGATAGATAAGAACACACTGGGATAGATAGATAGATAGATAGATAGATCATACTGTTATATGTAGGTATATAGAGAGAAATGAACAGACTGAGATAGATAGATAGATAGATAGATAAATAGATAGATAGATAAATAGATAGATAGATAGATAGATAGATAGATAGATAGATAGATAGATAGATAAGAGTATCCGAACCAAAATATGAAAGAAATTGGAAAAGCTTTCGTTTCAACTTGAAGAGGCCGAATCTAAGACACATCGAAAAGAATTTTCCACGTTGTCTCATATATATATATATATATATATATATATATATATATATTATGGTTGACGATGTAATATAATGTTCACGGCGTGTGTTTATAGTTGGTAATATTGTTATGATTAGGCTCTCAAAGTACTTTCTCCTTAAAAGATGATGTTCTTTTTTAGTTAAGAGTGTGGTATTTGAAAAATAAATGTTCTGGCCAGTTTTGTTACAGTCTATTAAGAGAGAGAGAGAGAAAGAAAGAGAGAGAGAGAAAGAGAGAGAGAAAGAGAGAGAGAGTTTGAATGGTTATCTAAACGTAATCTTTTATGTTTGTTGAATATATGGCAGATGGTACGCAGCTTTTGTGTTTTATATGTTGTAGTTTTGTTGAACTTATATTTTGGAATACAGCTTAAGGACTTGTAGGATATTATATGGATTAATGCCATGTAACTGTTATTTCATGTTGGTTGTTTGGGTGATTTTCTTTAGCGGGATATCAACACCTCTATGGGTCACTTAACGCCGAAACTTTGATCGCAATTGCATGCTTTCAACTAAAGATAAAATGTATTGTTAATCATTTTGTTATAAATTTACCGGCTGGTAAATCTACCATGAAATGTATTCTTGGTCATTTTTGCTTTAAATATGTATTATGTTTTTTTGGGGTTTTTTTTTTTGTGGGTACACTATTTGCCCAGAGCTGTAACTCTAACGGGTGTTATCATTGCCGGTCAGGTAAAACCTGGGAACAACAGCCATTACAAGTTGGTTGGTTTCCTACATCTTTCAACAAAACTTCACAGGACTACGTAAAATTACCTTGCGGTTGTTCTAACAGCGCCCCAAATTGGAAAAACACAATTGTTTTTGGACAAAATCAATTTGAAAACACAATTAGAGTCATCACGAGAATTAAAGGGGGATAACTCATATCGAGTTATACTTGTTATAAAACCCAGATTGTTTGTGTGTGTGTTTTCGTTTATATACGGGATCGGATTTCCTACATTTTTCAACCGATTTCAATAAAACTTCACTTTTTTTTTTTGGCAGGTAGTGTTTCTTATTGTCTTGCACACTTTTTTCTTTATTTTTACATTCAGAATGCTTTAAAAATTCAATTTACAAGACAATTGTTTATAATAAAATTCTATTCAATCGGTAGACTCATAACAATTGAAAACAATGTTTTTGTTTGAGTTTGACCAATTCGTAAAAACAAAAAAATACTAATTAAGACATGCGTGTCCGTCAACCTTAAACAATAATCTTTGTCAATTTTATTTTTCAGTCTTTACGATGGTCGATACTTGATCTATCTCTTACTGTTACATCCCCGGGCAACGCCGGGCTCTACTGCTAGTATTTACTATAAGATAAAATAAAACAACTTTATTGTTGTTAACTGAACAGTTAAAATTAAAGAATGAGTACATTTATATAGCAGGTCTTTTTTTTCTCGAAAGGCAGTTTTTGTCGAAACCTGTGGTTAAAAAAATGAAACACGTGCTAAGCATTTCCTTTTTTTGCACATTTCATATTTCCAGTAAATCTTATTGGTCACTGTTTTGTCCTTAATATATAGATATCCATCCAAACACTTTTTTTCCTTTTTCGCTCTCAACCAAAGTTATGTCCATCACTAGGGTTCGAGATCTTCAAAATTACTGAAATAGAAATATAAAACAAATAAAGAAAAAAAAATCAGGACTGCTAAAGTTGAGTGTTGTGGCTTCTTTTATATCCAGCTCCGTTGACGTGTCGGGAAACGGCGCAGTTTACGTGGTGCTTCGAGCTTCGAAATTACTTCGAGCAATCTGACTTTCGAGCAATTGATAGTTCGAGAAATTATTTTTCGAGCCATTGATTTCGAGCAATTTACTGTCGAGCAATTGATTTCGAGCAATTTATCCAGATCCCTTGCTGCCAAATGTACTTTATCGTCAGACCCAGGTCAACAGTTTAAAATGTGGGAAGTATTTTTGCCACACACTGTATTTAATAATAATACAAAATTTGTTTTAATCGCAATCGTTGTTCATTTGTGACTATTTTTTTTTTAAATCTTTTCTATTTGATTTAGTAGTACAAAATTTCCATAATTAAATATATATTTCTGTTGGGTTGAATCCGTTTGTCATTGGCGATTTATTTTGCTTTCTTTCTTTCCTTTTATACGTGCGAAAGGGACGCCCAAACAAATATTTATGCCAGCCGAAAATTATGAGTCTGCCTCAGAAATGTCGAGAGTAGAATGCGTCCCATGAACCCGCGTAAATAATAAACACTTTTATCTGAGTTCGGCTTTTCTTTGCAAATATTTATACTCCAAATATTTGCATCATTGTGGGTTGATGGATTTTACAAGTACAAGACAAAGTAATAAAAAAAAATGGATTTTATTCAGGAGAGATATTACAATAATCATGAATATCATATCAGCCTGCGTAGAAACAGAAAATAAATTCAGTAAGTATACATCTGATTGATTTGATTTGATTTCTTTTATTTTGACGGTTTATCAACCCATTGGCGGTTATTTAAAGCTAGGAAATATTTTTAGGTTTATAATGGTTTAGTGATACATGTTTTACTAATCAACCCATAGCTTGGGGAGAAGAGATGAATTCATACTCAATCAGAATTTGATATAACTTTAAGTTATAAAGTGAGGGATCACATATATATAGTAACCAATACATAAACTGGTTCCTAACTTTGTGGCCACGGTAGTTTCTATGCATTTATATTCCAAAGAATGTAAATAAATCTAAGACATGCCTACAAGAAATTATAATGGGGATATAAAGTGGGGGATCAATTCCATCTTACAGTCAATATATAAACTGTCCCCTAACTTTGTGGCCACGGTAGTTTTTATATGCTTATATTCCAGAGAATATCTAAAAGACATACCCACAAGAATTTATAATGTGGATATAAAATAGGGGATCAATTCTATGTTACAATCAATATATAAACTGTCCCCTCACTTTGTGGCCACGGTAGTTTTTATATGCTTATATTCCAGAGAATGTAAATAAATCTAAAAGACATACCTACAAGAAATTATAATGTGGATATAAAATGGGGGATCAATTCTATGTTAGATAAAATAACTTATTGTTCATTTTGGTATAAAATTTATTGTTAGTATTTCTACTTTAAAAATGTATTGTTTTCAATTCTACTATAAATATATATCGTTTGTAATTATTTTTATATAATAATCTATTGCTGACATTTTTTTTTTTTACTATAAAAATGTATTTTTATACTTTCATAGTGTTTGACAGTTCCCTATTTTCCCATAGTTGGGACCCTAACAGGTGCTGCCACCAGAGTCAGAGTGGAGCTGGTAACAACTAAGAGGTGATTCCACGCTCCTCCGATCAGAGGCCTTGCTGTCGGATGTAGTTTATCGTTATACCCAAGACTGCATATTTCTATAGATTAAGTTCCTCCAGATCACAAATATAAAAATAATATAGCTTAGATGTGATATAAGGCTCACAGTGACAATGAAACTCACCCTTCAGTCGTAACTGATCTAGCGTGACAAGCTTGCTAACCTATAGAGACCACGTCGAAGAGTCCATAATGATTTTCTAAGCGTAGCTTAGATGTGGCACAAGGCCGGAAGTATGGAGCACCCAGTAAGGATCGAACTCAGTCGTGATTGTTGTAGCGAGACATGCTTGTTAACCATTACACCGTTTCGAAGTGCCCTTTAGTCTTTACAATGAATTTGGATTTAAACTTTACACTGGGATCTGTTGTTTTTAGCAGTCGTATAAAAATGCCAACGTTTTATCAGCCGAAAAAGCCTTTGCTCTTCAACAGGTTCATATTTCGAACTGTTTCCTTGTTAATGATTCAAGGCTAACCTCTTATGTTCAACAAGAAAGCGGCAGGACTCCATTTCTGGCTCTGTTAATGGAATTTTGGAAACTCAGTTCAATGATCTTTTTAAAGACTCTTCTTTATGAGAAATGAAAGCTCATGAATATTCATTTCTATCAAATCAGCAGTTAATTTGCATACCGTATGCAAATTCGTAAAAAAAAAATCCGTTTTACGAATGAACTGTAGTCGCCGAAATTTAGTTGATATTACCATATTTTTTGTCATTTTCTAGATCTTTAGTAGATAGTGAAATTTATAGACCTTTGCAAGTCTTGAACTAGTCAGGCACAAGGCCTTCATCTCAAGAGTGTTTAAAGATTAAAAAATTTAATAATAAGAAAACATTCAAGAATGGCTTATGAGCTGAATAATACAGAAATTCGTTGTATATTTGTCACACCGATAAGCAGTATTGGGCCATTTCAGCTTGTTTTGTGGGTACACACACACACACACACACACACACATATATATATATATATATATATATATATATATATATATATATATATATGGGGGATGCGAAGGTGGTGTACTGGTTAACAAGTTTCTCATGCTACAGCAATTACTATTGAGTAGTGAGCTCGAGGGTCACTGGATAGCTCAACACTTTCGCCTTGTGTTACATATGAATTAGAAAACCGTTTTGTGGACTCTTCAAAGGGGTGTAATGTATTAATTACATTTACCGGCCTGAATGTTCAAGAAATTTCGTAGAAAATACGCGTCTTTCGAATCGAACCTGTATCCTATACGGAACTGTCATTTAACCAGACGTGCTATGACAGTACAGCCACAGAGGACTTCCGGTTGAGCAAAGCTCGAATTACGGCTTTTAAACACAAACCTTCGCCGATGTTTCTCGATCGATCATATCTGCTCTAAATTTGTAGCCAAAAGTAAACAATGACAATATATACGAA
>OZ010607.1:75004942-75034942 GCA_963932145.1 Acanthosepion lycidas | reverse complement strand
ATACATTTTATATGTACGGATTTGAAACCATAAAATTGTGTTCCAAATATTTAGATTTCGGCATTAAATAACCCATAGAGATGTTGATATGCCGCTAAACAAAATCAACCAAACAATCAATATGGAAGAATAAAATTTTATACAAAAAAGAAGCAACAATACATTTTATATGTACTGATTTGAAACCATAAAATTGTGTTCCAAATATTTAGATTTCGGCATTAAATAACCCATAGAGATGTTGATATGCCGCTAAACAAAATCAACCAAACAATCAATATGGAAGAATAAAATTTTATATAAAAAAGAAGCAACAATACATTTTATATGTACTGATTTGAAACCATAAAATTGTGTTCCAAATATTTAGATTTCGGCATTAAATAACCCATAGAGATGTTGATATGCCGCTAAACAAAATCAACCAAACAATCAATATGGAAGAATAAAATTTTATACAAAAAAGAAGCAACAATACATTTTATATGTACTGATTTGAAACCATAAAATTGTGTTCCAAATATTTAGATTTCGGCATTAAATAACCCATAGAGATGTTGATATGCCGAGAACCAAAATCAACCAATATTCTGCCTATTTTTTTCTTTCTGTTTAAGCAAAAATAAATAAATTCTGTGACCTCAGGTTGTCAAGTGCAGAAGGAAATACAACTCATTAAACAAAACATAAGTTTTTCTTTTTTGCTATTATTTAATTCTTTTGAAAGCTGTCCGAGGATTGAAGATTCGATTATTTATTTTACGGTTGTTTTAGAGGTAAATATATCCGCACTCATTTGTGTCGAGGCTTTTGAAACAGTTGTCTTCATATGATGATTTAATAGCTTATTCTCCACCCTTAATAGTGTGAAATGTTTTAAAGGCAATAAAGCCACTAAGGTGTAAGGGCTTACTGATTTATAGAGAACACGAAAAAAAAAACATAATTAAGGAGACAGAAGAATAAAAGAACAAGAATTAAGAAGACAGAAGATAACGATAGACATTGCATTTGATTTATTGAGGATCAAAGGTAATAAAGCCACTAGGACGCAAGGGGTTACTGAGTGTTAGAGAATATGAGAAAAACTACTATTAAGGAGAGAGAACAATAAAAGAAGAGGAATTAAGAAGACAGAATATAACGATTGACATTGCATTGAAATTTTTGAAGATCAATGTTGACTGGAAAGTAAGAAGAGTGAAAGAGAATTAGAAGACTTTAGTGAGGGGAAAGGACAATAAAAGAAGAGGAATTAAGAAGACAGAAGATAACGATTGACATTGCTTTGAAATTTTGGAAGTTGTCCGGGAAGCAAGAATCCGAATAGGACATTCAAGCAAGAAGTCTGATAAAAGATACTATTAGCATAGAACTTTTCGCTGGGAACGTGACAGAAGCTGAGATGCAGGGTTAGGACTAATAATATTGCAGATTCCTCTTTGGATTTTATCAAGAATCTCTAAATATATAGCAGGAGCACCGGACCATATGTGGCAGCAATATTCTAAGCATGGATGAATGGTAGACTTATAAATATGTAAGATAGATTCTGGAGAGAAACATTGCAGATTCCTCTTTGGATTTTATTAAGAATCTCTAAATATATAGCAGGAGCACCAGACCATATGTGGCAGCAATATTCAAAACATGGATGAATGGTAGACTTATAAATATGTAAGATAGATTCTGGAGAGAAACATTGCAGATTCCTCTTTGGATTTTATCAAGAATCTCTAAATATATAGCAGGAGCACCAGACCATATGTGGCAGCAATATTCAAAACATGGATGAATGGTAGACTTATAAATATGTAAGATAGATTCTGGAGAGAAACATTGCAGATTCCTCTTTGGATTTTATCAAGAATCTCTAAATATATAGCAGGAGCACCAGACCATATGTGGTAGCAATATTCAAAGCATGGATGAATGGTAGACTTATAAATATGTAAGATAGATTCTGGAGAGAAACATTGCAGATTCCTCTTTGGATTTTACCAAGAATCTCTAAATATATAGCAGGAGCACCAGACCATATGTGGTAGCAATATTCAAAGCATGGATGAATGGTAGACTTATAAATATGTAAGATAGATTCTGGAGAGAAACATTGCAGATTCCTCTTTGGATTTTACCAAGAATCTCTAAATATATAGCAGGAGCACCAGACCATATGTGGTAGCAATATTCAAAGCATGGATGAATGGTAGACTTATAAATATGTAAGATAGATTCTGGAGAGAAACATTGCAGATTCCTCTTTGGATTTTATCAAGAATCTCTAAATATATAGCAGGAGCACCAGATCATATGTGGCAACAATATTCAAAGCATGGATGAATGGTAGACATAAAATAGATTATAGCAAGAAAATTTTTTAGCACTACACAGGGAACCAACTTTCCTAGCAAATGTTTCAATATAATCTTTCCACTTCATGACAACGGAATACATTGTCGCGAGAAGTCGCAGTTAGTCACTTTCCTGTAGGTTAGCATCAGCCATACTAATGGAAGGTAAAATGTGTTCTTTCGATGAAAAGAATACCCAACAAAATGTTTTAGCTTAATATTTAGCAAGTGGCAAGTAATGTTATCGGAATACGTTTGTCAGGGAACTCAAAATTGATTCTGGTATTAGTCGTAATAATGTGTGAATTGCAAGCACGTTATTCTAAACTAGTATTAATAAAAGATTCTTATGGACTTAAAACGGAAGGTTTTGACATTGAGACTATGGCATTGAGGTTATGACCTTGACATTATTAGCTTTTAAAAGCTTCATATTTAGATTTATTAAGTAGTTATTTGGGCGAGGAAATGGCTTGTAAATTTTAATGGCTGCAAAATCAAACCGCTCTTATTTAACCAACATAGAGAAACTTTCCTGCCCGCCATCAGTATGGCTGAAGCTAGACTCCTGGAGAGCAACACTGTACCTTCTTGGCCACACATTTTCAACTGTGCTAACCATTACACCACGTCGCTGTACCTTTCTTTTATTCATATAATTATAAAAAAATATAATTAAACAATGAACTTTTTTACGAATATTTATTTCCAATAGAATAAATTTAACAAAATATGCGCCATTTTTATTGTATAGTATATTAGAATTAATATAAGATACTACTGGACTTAAAATGGGGGATCGCTTTTCTATTGCTATTAAGTTATAAACTGATCCCCCAAATATATTAATAAAGTAATTGGAAAAAATATTTTTTCAAACCTTTGTTAGTTCAATTTGTCTGAGTACCCGAAATATATTTTCTTATTCAAATTTAGCAAATGGCAAAAATATTCAAATATCTTTTGGGATAACATTTTCAAGAAACCCAAGGAGATACTTGATTTAGTCATAATATTTGCGTGAATTGTAAACACATTGCTGTAAATTACAGTCTGTCTATAATAAATATGGTAGAATCGTATGTAAAGGTCTACAGACTTACGGCCATATCTTGTTGAAACACTCGTTCGTACGATCATCGAAATTAAGCAACATCGAACCAGAACAGTACCTAGATGGGTGACCGTTTGTGAATACCAGCTGCTGAAGCTTGGATGTGCGGGTGGTGTAAAGATAAACAAAAACTACAAACACAAACGAAAAGAAAAAAGAAAGTAAAGCTTGAAAGAAAGAAAGAAAGAAAGAAAGAAAGAAAGAAAGAAAGAAAATAAAGCTTGCAAGCAAGAAAGAATGAAAAGAAAGAAAGAACGAAAAGAAAGAAAGAAAGAAAGAAAGAACAAAAAGAAAGAAAATAAAGCTTGCAAGCAAGAAAGAATGAAAAGAAAGAAAGAAAGAACGAAAAGAAAGAAAGAAAGAAAGAAAGAAAGAGAGAAAGAAAGAAAGAAAATAAAGCTTGCAAGCAAGAAAGAATGAAAAGAAAGAAAGAAAGAAAGAAAAGCTTGCAAGCAAGAAAGAATGAAAAGAAAGAAAGAACGAAAAGAAAGAAAGAAAGAAAGAAAGAAAGAAAGAACGAAAAGAAAGAAAGAAAGAAAGAACGAAAAGAAAGAATAAAATAAAGCTTGCAAGCAAGAAAGAAAGTAAAGCCTGTCCTGAGATTCATCTATCTGTAAAGAATATTTTAATTTTTCCACCTGTAAATCTAACAAAATCTGTTTCTTCATCCGGGTCACCAATTCAATACTTGACGCCATGACCCAATTATTGGAGTGTCAACTAAAAATCATCACGTCTTTTAATTATCCAAATCTACGCAAAAATGGCCAATCCGAAAAGAGAGCAAGGAGAAAGAAAAAAGAAGAGTAACTCGTCTGTATTTGCATTTATTTAGGTTGGAATAAACGGATTATTTTTTTTTAAATACGCTGTCCTGATAAAAGTCATGAGATAGGTGTAGAGGGTCAAGGTCATTGACGGCACCATACTTCTCCGACGTGAAAACACTTCGACCTTATATGATATCGCCGGAGTTAACACCTTCTGAAAATGGTTTGTCAAAAAAGTTTGCCTCTAAAAATTGAAACCAAAGACTGCGAAACACAAAATATGTTGCGTTTCACAGTCTCGTATAATACGCACTTTTAGATTACTTCTGGTGTATGTATTATACCTTATTATGCCTTAACCAATTTTAACACTTTAATCATCATTCTGGTATATAATATGCACTAATTTTAACCTTTTATCTTACTTCTGGCGTATAATATGCACTAAGCAATTTTAACACTTTAATCATCCTTCTGGTGTATAATACGCACTAATTTTAACCTTTTATCTTAATTCTGGCGTATAATACGCACTAAGCAATTTTAACACTTTAATCATCCTTCTGGTGTATAATACGCACTCATTTTAACCTTTTATCTTACTTCTAGCGTATAATACGCACTAAGCAATTTTAAAAGAAATGATGGATTCTTATTTATTAATCCGACAGATTTGATTACTTGAACGTTATTTTTAGTGGATACTCATATTTGAGTAGACGTTCCTTTTAATTATTATACACTTAATATTTAATATGCATATATATGTCGTACTTTGTCAGTCAATTACACTAATAACGCCAATTTGCCAACCCTATTGACAATTTCCTTTGCATGTTCATTCATTATTTATGAGAGTTTTTGAAAAAGTTAATATTTAATGAAAATGTCCTTGGTTAGCATTTTTTCTTTTCATTCACACATCCTGTCATTCTTCTTCTTCTTTTTCTTCTTCTTCTTCTTCTTCTCCTCGTCATCCTTTTTTTTCTGTTCTTTCTTTCTTTCCTCTTTTCATTTCATTCACATATGCTGTCATTCTTCTTCTTCTTCTTCTTCTTCTTCTTCTTCTTCTTCTCCTTCTTCTTCTCCTCGTCCTCCTTCTTTTTCTGTTCTTTCTTTCTTTTTTTTTCTTTTCATTCACACATGCTGTCATTCTTCTTCTTCTTCTTTTTCTTCTTCTTCTCCTCCTCCTCCCCCTCCTTCTTTTTCTGTTCATTCTTTCTTTCTTTTCATTCACACATGCTGTCATTCTTCTTCTTGTTCTCCTTGTTCTTCTTGTTCTGCTCGTCCTCCTTCTTTTTCTGTTCTTTCTTTCTTTCTTTTTTCTTTTCATTCACACATGCTGTCAATCTTCTTCTTCTTCTTCTTCTTCTTCTTCTCCTCCCCTCCTTCTTTTTCTGTCCTTTCTTTCTTTCTTTTTTCTTTTCATTCACATATGCTGTCATTCTTCTTCTTCTTCTTTTTCTTCTTCTTCATCTTCTTCTGCTTTTCTTTTTTCTTTCTTTCTTTTTCTTTCCATCCACACATCCTGTCATTCTTCTTCTTCTTCTTCTTTCTTTCTTTCTTTTTTCTTTTCATTGAGATATACTGTCATTCTTCTTCTTCTCTTCCTCCTCCCATTTCTTCTTTTCTTTTTTCTTTCTTTCTTTTTTCTTTACATTCACACATCCTGTCATTCTTCTTCTTCTTCTTCTTCTTCTTTTTCTTCTTCTTCTTCTTCTTCTTCTTCTTCTTCTTCTTCTTCTTCCCTCCTCCTCATTCTTCTTCTTCTTGTATCTCGTCTTTCTTTTTCATTGTCTATTTTTTGCCTCATTGCCTCCGTTATTCTTTTTCTGTCATTCTCCTCCTCCTCCTCCTCCTCTTCTTCATTCTCTTATTTCCCCTCCTCTTCTTTCTCGCCCTTTTCTTCCTCATCGTCTTCTTCTTCTTGTACCTCATCTTTCTTTTTCATTGTCTATTTCAAGTCTCACTGTCTCTAGTCTTCTTATTTTTCGTCATACTCCTCCCCACTTCACTTCCTCTTCTTCGCCTCCTCCTTATTTTTTGTTATTCTCCTCCTTCTCCTCCTTCTCCTCCTCTTCTTCTTTGCCTCCTTCGTTGTGGTTTTCATTTTTCGTCATTCTCCTTGTCTCCCTCCCCTTTTTGCCTCCTTTGTTTTTCTTCTTATTTTTCGTCATTTTCCTCCTCTTCCTCCTCCTTCCCTTCTTTACTTCCTTCGTTTTTCTTAGTTTTCATTCTCCTACACCTACTCCTCCTGGTCGACTTCTTTGCCTCCTTCGTCCTTCTTATTTTTCGTTATTCTCCTTTCCCCTCCTCCCCTTCT
Source organism: Acanthosepion lycidas (assembly GCA_963932145.1). Lineage (NCBI taxonomy): Eukaryota > Metazoa > Mollusca > Cephalopoda > Sepiida > Sepiidae > Acanthosepion > Acanthosepion lycidas. The sequence goes on along the minus strand of OZ010607.1, from coordinate 75,028,381 downwards.
TTGTCTCCTTCGATCTTAGATTTCGTTATTCTCCTCCTCCTCCTAATCCTCCTTGCCTTCTTCGCCTCCTTCGTTTTCCTTTTTTTAATAACCTCCTCCTCCTTTTCCCCTTCCCCTTCTTTGCCTTTTTTTCTTCTTATTCACAGAAATCAAAACAACAATTATTCCAATTAAGCAACATTGTTCTTTCTTTCTGTCTTTCTTTCTTTCTTTCTTTCTTTCTTTCTTTCTTTCTTTCTTTCTTGTTCTCTTTTTCTTTCTTCTTCCCCGTCGCCATCTTTGCCTTTATTTTTTTCCCTAATATTCACTACATATTATCTCGTCACACAGTTTGCTTTTTGGTTTTTTGTTTTCTCTCTACACTCAATAAAAATACATGAAGCGCTCAATCACGTCTTCCCGACATCATTAAACTTTGTCCAACAATCGGGTGCGTGGAGGGGGAGCAGTGGGTAGATCTGAAAACATAGATAAATAGGTGAGATTTTGTGCGTGAGCCATTAAGTAGGCCTCACTCCCTGTACATATTACTTACTAATTGTGGCTTAGTATGACACAAGGCCATGTGTAGGAAAGAAGGTTTTCTTACTGCATGTTTTCAAGGCTTAACTGCATTTTAAATCTGCCTATTATTCGCATGCACACAAGCATTGACCTCTAGTACCGATGAAAAAAAAAGACTGTTAGTAGTTTAACTATTAACACCATAAAAGTATAGATGCGGATTATCTACAGTAAAAGTATTATACTAAAGAATCAAGCCAGAATAAATAATATATATTTCAGTAGGGGTAATGGTATATTAAAGTATGTGGCATAACAATGTCAATAAAATAAAAAACGTCTTAGCTTTTGCCGACGTCTTTCGTCTTCCGACTTTATCAAGGGAAAATCGAAGCGAAATGTGTTTTTTTTTTCATCGTTATATTAAATCCAAAATTTAAAAAGAGAGAGGTTCTTTTGCATAAGCCTCTCTCTCTCTCTCTCTGGCTAATGTTAACTTCCTTTATAATAAAAGTTTCTTTTTTTCCATGTCGACAATATAATAAAATTTCTGGAACCATTCTGTGGATAAGACAAATTGATAAAGCTGACATTAGCTAGAAAGAGGTTTACACAAAAACCTGCCTCCTCTCTCTCTCTCTCTCTCTCTCTCTCTCTGTGTGTAAATAAAATATATTTCACTTTCATTTTTTCCTTGAGAAATTCTAACAAAGGCAGGAACAACAAAATTAGAGAAAACTAGAGATGTGAGAATACTGCGGAAGGTGCTGGAGATTTGTAAAAAAAAAAAAAAAAAAAAACTTGCAAAAGCTCCAGCAATAATCACCGGATATTTGATAGGCATATCCGAATACTTGCAATCCTAACTGCAAACGTTGAAGTAATCCAAACGAGCGTTTTGTTCTTCGAAAGTTCGCCGAATAAAAGGCACGAGAGCAACTCAAGGTAAAGATTTAATGTTAAACTGGTTGCGACGAGTGATGTGTGCGGTAAAAAGTGAAGATTATAAGAAGAAATAAAATTAATAAACAGAGTAAACTTTCTCTTTTTTTTAAATCAATTTACATCATGCAAGGTGATAATGCCGCTAAGACGCAAGGAGCTACAGAGAGCAAAAATAAATTAAAATATTTTAGAACCACAATTTCAATCCGAAACAGAAAACTCCGTCATGGTTATGACGTTAAACTGCATCCACGCCCTGGGTAAGACGATAAACTACGTCCAGCAGCAAGGTCTCTGATCAAGAGGTTTTGTGGAGCGTGGAACCACCTCTTAATTGCTGGTGTTCCCAGGACCACCCTGACCCGGGGTGGTAGCACCTGTTAGGGTCCCAGATATGGGCAAATAGTTGACACCCAAACTTGTGTAAAAATAGATTTTAATACCAGAAATAATTTGTAATAAAAAAAAAATATTACCAGCAATAATTTTTGAAAGAAAAATTATTATCAGCAATACTTTAAAAAAATACCACCAATATAAACCAGCTATACATTCTTAAAAAAAAAACTATAGATTTCTTCAAGGAAAAATATTCCCAGAAATAGATTTTTGAAGAAAAACATTACCAGCAATAAAAATGTTGTTGGCATTAAATAACCCATTGAGGTTGATATGCCGTAAAACAAAATAAACCAAACCAATCTAAACCAAAGAATACATATTCTATTCATACGAATCTATCCTAAAAATGTTGTCGGCATTAAATAACCCATTGAGGTTGATATGCCGTTAAACAAAATAAACCAAACCAATCTAAACCAAAGAATACATATTCTATTCATACGAATCTATCCTAAAAATGTTGTCGGCATTAAATAACCCATTGAGGTTGATATGCCGTTAAACAAAATAAACCAAACCAATCTAAACCAAAGAATACATATTCTATTCATACGAATCTATCCTAAAAATGTTGTCGGCATTAAATAACCCATTGAGGTTGATATGCCGTTAAACAAAATAAACCAAACCAATCTAAACCAAAGAATACATATTCTATTCATACGAATCTATCCTAAAAATGTTGTCGGCATTAAATAACCCATTGAGGTTGATATGCCGTAAAACAAAACAAAATAAGCCAAGCCAAACCAAACCAAGCCAAACCAAAACAGGAAACAAGCGATAAACCTCTTCTTCATTTCAAAAGAACGGGGAGAAGTGTGAACCGGGTGATATTCGAACCTATCAAATTCTATTGAGAAAAAAAATTAATGAATAGTAAATAAATTTCAGAGTTCTGTCGGAGAGGTTAAAAAGTTGAAATAGTCCGGAGAAGGAACCGGAAACCGAAAATTAAACAGGAAAAAAGCGATAAATCGTCACTCCTATTCAAAGTTACGTTCTCATGAGGTGTAGAGTTTATTTCCAGTCTGCAGATTCATTCTCAACAGAATGAAAGTCGCAAGTCTTTCGTTATTCTATCGGTATATCCATGGCAAATGTACAGATAAGCGCTCCATTCTTTAGTCCCACCAGTACAAAACTTTATAGCTACAGCGGGGAAAGAGTTTACAGACTGGAAAATAAGACTACACTCCAAGACCACGTAAATGACTCTTGTAAAGATGAAGTGTGTAAGAAGGACTCTATTAAGGCTAGAATGTGAGGGTCGAGCAGCTCCTGTCCATATATGGCAGAAATAATTCATTTTGGGTTTAATTTAGCTCTTGTAAAGATGGAGTGTGGCAGAATGACTCTCTAAGTCACGACTGAGGAGCTCCAGAATGGATATGGCATCAATACACCATTTTGGGTCTAATCTGACTCTTGTAAAGATGGAGTGTGGCAGAATGACGCTATCAAGACTGGAAAGTATATATTGTGTAGCACCAACCGAGATATGACAACAATACCCCATTTTGGGTCTCATCTGACTCTTGTAAAGATGAAACATAGCAGAAGGACTCTATCAAGGCAGGAAAATGAATGATTGTGCAGCTCCATCCCAGATATGGCAGCGATACTCCATTTTGGGTCTAATCTTGTAAAGATGGAGCGTGGCAGGACCGTCCATTTCATACTCCTCCGTGTACTTTTGAACAGGAGTAGAGGTTTATCATTTGTTTCCTGTTTAGGATTGATTTTTTTTTTGCTTCAGTTCCATAGTTGTCACGTCTCTGCCTACACTCTTAAATTTTATTTTACTATTTATTAATTTTTCTTCAGTAGGAGTAGATAACTTCGCTTATGGGCCGGTTCATACTCCCCTGGAGTCTTTTGAACAAGACTAGCGGTTAATGTCTTATTCCCTATTTAGGTCTGGGTTTTCACTTCCTTCTAATTCTTTTTCACTCCCAGTCTCTCCTTGCATCTTAACAACATCATTGCAATAATAAATTTATTTTTGGAGATTAGGTATGTCTCATGACGTGAGATAAAGCATATATATATATATATATATATATATATATATATATATATATATATATATATATATAGTGCTGTACAAAAGTAAGTGAACCCCTAAGATAATATTTAAACTAATTGTCTTTTTGTCTATATAATCAACAAATCTTAATTAAACTATATATTCCTTACGAAAGCATCCTGGGTATGACGATAAGCTACATCCGCGTCCTGGGTATGACGTTAAACTACATCCGCGTCCTGGGTAAGACAATAAACTACATCCGCGTCCTGGGTATGACGATAAACTACATCTGCGTCCTGGGTATGACGATAAACTACATCCTCGTCCTGGTTAAGACGATAAACTACGTCCAACAGCAAGGCCTCTGATCAGGAGGTTTTGAGGAGCGTGGAACCACCTCTTAATTGCTGGTGTTCCCAGGTCCACCTCTGACCCGGGGTGGTAGGACCTGTTGGGGTCCCAGTTACGGGCTAATAATTAACCCCGAAACTGGGTCAAAATGCTATGAAAGTGTAAAAGTAGGTTTTAATACCAGGAAAACTTTGTAAAAAAATTATTACCAGCAATACATTTTTGAAAAAAAAAGGTCAGTAATATATTTAAAAAAAAAAAACAAATATCAGCTACACATTTTTTGGGGAAAAAATATTACCAGCGAAGGAAAAATATTACCAGAAATAGATTATTTGAAGGAAAAAATGTTACCAGAAATAGATTTTTTGAAAAAATATTCCCAACAATGAAAATTTTCTTGGCATTGAATAACTCATTGAGGTTGATATGCCGTAAATCAAACCAAACCAAACCTTTACGAAAAACCTTTATTAAAGGAATTAAAATCGATTTCAAAGATTTTTATCACGCTAGAATGAAGTTATTAATTAAAAATTAAGATGCGTAAAAATAATTGAACCGTTACGTTTGCACTCTGCATTTTTTTATACATTGTTGTCAGTGCAAATTATTTTTTGTGCACGTGTAAAAATCAAAATAACACACGTTCATGTTTTTGATATAGTCAACAATGTAACTCATTCTGTATGTTGAAGAATAAATCTAAAAAAATATGCAAAGATCAAAAGAACTACACGAATCTTCAAAAGATCGCATAGTTAAAATTTATAATGATGGAGAAGGCTACAAAAATCTAGCAAACCTTTTGGAATGCACGTCTCTACTGGGCCACAAATTATTTATAAAAGGAAGGTCTTTGGTATGACGCCATCACAATCAAGATGTCGAAGTCCGCAAAAAATAACTGCAGGAGCAAGTAGACATCTAGATTGTCAAGCCCAGGCAAATCCTGCTGTGTCCTTTGCGGTTCTCCAATACTCACGGGCCAATGTCGGTATCAATGTGCATACATTAACAGTGTAACGAAATCTGAATAATTCCGATCCTCATAAAAGAATGCCTAGAAAAAGATACTGCTTACGAAATAGGACAACCAACGCATCAACTATGCCAAACCTCAGTAAGATAAGAACATTCTGGTAAAAGGTTTTATGTTTGGCTGCGACTAAACTAGTGAATTTTTTTTTTTTTTTATGGTGGGTTGGACAATACGCGGTATATCTGGCGAGCTCCTAATACGGCTTTTTAAGAGAAGAATTTGATACCAACCATTAAAAATAGCGGTGACAGCATTATGATTTGAGGGTGCTTTACTGCAGCTGGAGCCGGCAAAATTGTACGCAATGACGGCACAATGGACTCTGCAATATACCAAGCAATTTTGAACGAAATTGTCTTGTCCTCAGTTCAAAAGTTGAGCTTAGTCTAGAACTTCCAACAGGAGAATGATCAGAAGCATCAAAGCAAATCCATATAATGATAGGTTCGTAAAAAGAAATTTCATGTCTTGGAACGGCCCAGTCAAAGTCCTGATCTAAACCCAATTAAAAATCTGTGATTCAAGTAAAAGAAGCCAGTACATGCAAGAAACCTAGGTAAAATCGAGCAACTGTGGGAATTTTGCCAAGAAGAATGATGAAAAATCGACAATAACTACTGCCAGGAACTTCTTAAAAATTCTAGAAAAAACTGATTAACATTGTAAACACAAAAGGAGCAGTGACCAAATATAACATGCAAAAGTTCCTTTACTTTGGTACATCTTTAATATTTATATTCCAGCCTGATAATTTTTTTTCAAACTGGTTTGTAATTCATTTAATATTTTTTATTTCTTAATGAATATATAGTTTAATTAAGATTTGTTGATCATCTGGAAAGAAGACAATTTTTATAAATATTATTGTAAGTGTACACTTAAACGAATCAAGAAATAAGGAAAGAATGGATAAAAAGAAACATTATTTCATTTAAGTCCCTTTTAATTCAGACGTGAAATCTAGCATAGGTAATATATTTTTTCAACTTGCTTAATAAGCACGTCTCGTTTAGTTCTGTATTACACAAATTTTTTTTTAATAGAAATATAGTAAAATTAAGTTACAGCTGTACTAGAAATTTGGTTACTACAATGAAAAGACAAAGCGCCAATAATTTTCAAATATAGCGTGCAGCAAAGTATGGAGAAGTGCAAGGATAAAAATAAATGTCCACTGGATGGCGTTTGTAAAATGGAAGGAGTGGTTTGCAAAGTGAAAGTGAATGATGGAAATGGCCAGAGAAAGATATATGTTGGGTGTACTGAAGGTACCGTCAAAAAAATGGCAAAATCAAAAGTCATTGTTCAGAATAGAAAGTCATAGAAATTGTACTAGACTGGTTAAACATGTGTGGGAATTAAAGGAAAAAATGCTTTAATATAAGCTGGAGAATATAGTGGAAAGCCAAGCTTTACAATAATGAAGTGATGGCTGTAGGATGCGTCAGAAAAAGAAAAAAAACTAACAAAAACAGCAGCAACGTACCCAGTCAAAGAAAAGCTGTTAAAGTCTGAAGTCATGTCGTAGTGTAGACACGATAAAAGGATTTTTTGGTTTTATACGAACCCGGATGAAAGTTCGTCATTTTTTTTTTACTCCCCATCCCACACTACTTTCCCATTCTTGCCTTACCCCTTCTCCTCCGTTACACATCCTGTTTTGTGCACATAAATTAAACCAGTAAAGCGTTAGGAAATTAACTAGTATCTAGCGCCTGACGAAAACTTAATGATTGAAACCATGGTAACGTATGTGTAAGTGATTCTTAATTTTTGAATATTTAAACCGCTGCACGTTCAGCTTTGGGGATTGTGTATAGAGCACGTTTGATACAAGCGCACCCTGGTCAGACTCATCACTGACCAACAGTCGACCTTTTCAAGGCAAAAATGACATGGAAAAAATGTCTTAGTATAAAGGAAATATATTTGAGCCCTTAGAAAAAAAGACAGAAGCGTCTATCTTTTTAAATTTGGATTTTTAATGTAACTATAACAACAAAAACATTTCGATTTCATTTTTGCCTTGAAAAATTCGGAAGACTAAACGCGTCGGCAAAATGTAAGATTTTTTTTTCCAATTGTCATTTTATACCATATATATATATATATATATATATATATATATATATATACCGTTGGGGACACAATTATTCATTCCCTTTCCATAATTACAAATAAAGCTGTAATATCTCAAATTTTCATGGAAACGTCATGTGCATTTTTTCACAAATGATGAAATAATGCATTTAAAAGAATGTGCAGCGATACGTACGACAATTTTTTTTTTAATGTCAAATAATAATACAAAAATATTTTTTTAAATATTTAACATAGGACAAAATTATTAGCCCTCTTGCCTCAATAATCAGTTTTTTAACATTTATTCATGATTATTGCCTGTAATATTTTTTATAATTCCTTACAAGATTCCCACACAACCTGATATATATTTGGCTCCATTCTTCATTGCCAATAGCTTTCCGTCCCTCCAAATTTGAAGAAATACTTTCTCTTACTTTTTTCTTCAAATATGCCCATAAATTTTCAATGAGGGTTTAGGTCAGGACTTTGTGAAGGATACACCAATACCTTAAATTTGCTGTCATCTAAATATTTTGTAAGAATTTGTGCTATGTGTTTCAGGTCATTGTCGTGTTGGAACATTCAATAACACCCCAAAGACAGCTTTCATACACTTCGTTTTATATTATTTTTAAGAATAGCCAAATACTGTTCTTTATCCAGGATACCCTGTACATTTCACTAGTTCTCCTGGTCCAGAAGCAGCAAACCCTCCCCAGAGAAGAATGTTGCCACCATCGTGCTTAATTGTAGGGAGCGTATTTTTTGGTTTGTGAGTTTCATTTACTTTCCTCCAGACATAACGGAAGTTCATGTGAACTCTAGTTTGGTTTCATTTGACCATAAAACAATTCCAATATTTACTCCCACGTTTTAGATGGCTTCTAGCATAAAGCTAATCTGCATTTCAGGCGTTTAGCCTTAAACAATTGAGTTTTCCTTGACAAGCTCGACCCCGATCGATGAAAGCATCTAGTGTCTGTCTTTGTCAATGCATTCAACCCTAAAGTCTTTACATCATTGACAATGTCCGTTGTCATTAAGTGAGGATTCTCGAAAAATTTTCCTTTCAATTCTACCAGAGATTAACCACTTTCTGCCAGTCCTTAATTTATTCACAATACAATGAGTCTTGTTTTATGCCTTGATAATACTCCAAATTGTCGATCTAGGAATATTTAAATGCTTGGGAAGTGTTGACTATCCATCACATTGTTTGCATACATCATCTATCTTCAATCGGAATTTCTTGTCAAGTTTATCCGTTTTTGTTTATTTTTTTGTCATGGTTGCAGAACGAAAGAGTTACCACAGAATGTAGCACTTACATATTGTCTTCTTAACTTTTAGAATGTTATACAATCAGCCCAATACTATATCATTTTTAAAGGGTGTTTGTTATAAATATCAAATTAAGAAAAAAACATTACAATTGCTATAGAGAAATATAATTCCACAAATTCCATAAGCGAGAGGCGATAATTTTTAGACGGCACCAATTTTTAGAAAAATCTATAACTGTGTAAAATAGATCGAACCTTCTAAAAATTTCACAATTAAATACGGAAAAATTATTCAAAATTAAATACGGAAGCAACTGTTTATGGTAAATTCATTAGGTACTTGCAAATTTTCGCAGCATTTCCTTAGAAAATATGCAAATGCAAATATTAAATCAGGGCAAATAATTCTGTCCCAAACTGTATATATATAATCATTTCATATATATATATATATATATATATATATATATATATATATATATATATATATATATACATATACACAAATATAGATAACTATACTCGTTTCGAAAAACCTTCGAATTTTTGATTTGCCAATAATCAAATCAATCTCGAGGGAAAAAAAAGGTTTTAAAAAAAGAAAGAGCTACAAACATGAACTACTGCCGAAAAAAATCGCACAGATGCAGGTTTGAAGCCCAAAGAAAAAACCCCGATACGAGTAAACAACTAACTAACAAAAGGGCTCAATACAACCGTGGAGCAGACCTAGATACACCTAGTGAGCCAGACAAACCTACCTAGGTTTGTCTGGTTCACTAGGTGTGTATGTATATATATATATATATATATATATATATATATATATATATATGTATGTATGTATATTAATAAAAAGAAAGAACAGTAAGATATATAATCCGGTGTTCTTATAGATATTTTTATTTTTACAAAATAGTGCTCAATGTAAATTTACAGAGCATTAATATTATGAGTTAATAGATTATAGAGTTAATATATATATATATATATATATATATATATATATATATATATATATATATATATATATATATATATATATTCAAACATGTTTGGTTGAATAATATATATTTTCCAAACTTTCTTACAGGCAATCTTATATCTTCATTAAAAACATTTATTGTTGACAAGTGTTTGTTTTATGATGCTTAATAAAATAATACAAATGTGTGAAGAAACATGATGAGCTTTAAAGAAAATTAGGAAAAAGTATATATATTATTAAGCCAAACATATTTGAACGAATATTTACTGCTAAAGTACACGTTGCCTTTAATGGACTGCCCTTTGCCGTGCTGATGTTGCTACATGCCTTACTTCTTGCCTATCTCACACTGCGAATTTTTTCTAAGCTCTATACTAAACATTAAATCTGTTACGGAAAAAGAACTAAACAAAATGAATACAAAACAATCAACTTTAAAAAAGGATTAGCAACTGGAAAAACCGAATGCAAAAAGAATGTTAACAACAAATACTTTTTCACACACAACCCAGTTCTGCGGAATCAGAATCAATGTTGAGTTTAAGCAAGCGAATGAGCCAATTGGAGTAAAGTGCCATGAAGTTTTAAATTTTTCCTACTTGTGACAAATGCAGCTATCGATTTTTTGTATGCTATCATGCTAGTTAACATTCATGTCAGTCAGCTGTTGGCTCTCACACTGGCCAATAAAATCTTCCTGCCTATTCGTGGCAGCCAACTATTGGCTCTCACTCTGGCCAGTAGAAAGTTGCCGAAAACTGCCGTAGAAGAATGGAAAAATCGATTATTTACACTATCGATGGGACTTGGGAAATGCAAAGTCGGTCTTGGCCTTCCCGCTAACTTGGAGCATGTGCATGTAAATTTTGGTGCAAATCCGTCGAAAATTGCGGCCGTGCATTTGTTAAACACACACACACACACACACACGCACACACACACACACACACACACACACATCCTGCCTTTTATAGATAGAGATTTGTGGTGAACTCTTCTATTGTGAACGGTAAATAAGGGTCAGCATTAGATGGTGCCTTTCGTTTTATGAATTATAATTTTTTTTAAATATATTCTTACTTAAATTTAATATAAATTATCTGAATATGACTTATTTTAAATTTTGTTAAATATATTTTATTCTAAAATATAATTTATGTTTGGAAGTGTATTGATAAATCTAACCTTATTTATATAATTGTTTTTTATAAAACTCCCTTTTCGGCCCTCTTTTAGTTTCAAATTACCACTTCATTCTTCATATAAGCCCAATTTAATATAAGGTTAATATCCTGGTTTAATTTTATAAAACCTCTTTCCTTTGAGGCTAATAACTTCCAACCTCCCATAATCATTGTTTCGTGCATTTTCGTCTATATGAGGTAATTTTGAATTTTGTTGTGTAATACTATACATATATATATACATACACACACAAAGACACACAAACAAACATACACACACAAATATAAATTATCTAATTATGAGTTATTTTTAATCTTTTAAATAATATCTTATTTTTAAGTATGATTATCATTGGAAGAGTATTTTTAAGTAGGAACCTAACCTTATATAAATAATTTTTTTCATAAAACTCCCTTTTCGGTACCTTTTTAGTTTCAAATTAACACCTCATTTTTCATCCAACCCCAATTTAATGTCATAAGGTTAATATCCAGGTTGAAATTATTAGGTTGGTGCAAAAGTAATGTCGTTTTCTCACATATGTTACTATGTGAGAAAACGACATTATTTTTGCACCAACCTAATATATAAAACCTCTTTCCTTTAAGGCTAATACCTTCCACCTTCCCGTAACCACCGTCTCAGGCATTTCTTCTGACTGAAACATCGAAATGGATAAATTCTGTATTAATTTTTAGACGGTTGTCAAAGTTAAATTTCTAATTCCGACACACACTCAGTCTATACGCCGGGGTTGAATAAGACGGACGAAGTTTTTGCCAGTTGAAATAGATCTATTCCCCCATATGCGGTAATTTGGGATTTTATCTGGGTTGAAAAAGACTGGATTAGGAGGATTTGAGATAATGATAATAAAGTAATTCATCGAGTCTAGAAGAAACCTCAACAGAATGCAGAAAGCAGTGGACAGCCGTTTCGTCCTATATACTGGGATTCACCACCAGTGTGCATCAACTACTGAGAATTGAAACCCGGACAGTTACGATACGATGCAAGTGTCACCAATTGTACCAACGGGCCCCTGTGACGAAGAGGTAACGAATTAGACTCGATATAGCGCCGCTCTTCACAAATTCTGTGGTTTAAGTCATCCGAGTTTCCCTTACCCATAGGACCCCCACGAGCCACAACTACTATCCCCAAGCCGTTCCATTCCGAGCATTAGAAGCCGGTTCAAGCAAAGATATACAAGGGATAGAAATTATTAGTTGGTTTTGAGATAATTATAATTAAGTAATTCATCGAGTCTGAAAGATATATCTTTTAGACTCGATGAATTACTTAATTATAATTAACATTATCAATAACATTATCAATTCTTTGTCATGTTGAATTGATAATGTTAATTATATTTTATGAATATATCCTGAAGATGTTTTATTAGACCGAAACGTCCGACGTTGACATTATATTAACATTAAAACAGCATAATTGCATATAAGGATTTTTGTTTGTTTTTTCCGTATATTTTTCTTCATATATATATATATATATATATATATATATATATATATATATATATATATGTATATATATATATGTGTGTGTGTGTCTGTGTGTGTGTGTTTAATATATATATATGTGTGTGTGTATGGTAGGATGTGTTTTAGTGGGCTCAGCAGTTTTCAATCTACTTGTCTGAATCGTCTTCAATAAGCGAGAGCAAGATCTAAAAGGTCAATCTAACAGTGATCTCATCCCACAATCCCCACTCTTGCTCCATATGCTCCCTCCTTTGTAAATCACTAGTGGGTCTTAAGTGCCACTTAAGATTATCGCACAAAATCCTGACTGAATCAATTGTTTAAGGTGTCAGATCCTCATACGTCGAAACGAACGGGAGAGTCCATTGTATATATTGTTAAAACCCTTTTGTAGGCATAGGATCTATTAAAATTATATGATGATTGCCAGTTTCACGTATCAGTATGGTATTCAAACCAGAGATATGCGAGGTAAGACACAAGGTGATGGGGAGAATAAAGGATCATGATGAAAGTTATATTATCGCAGAATATCTCGACAGAATTAGAGATACTAAGAAATTTGTTGCCACTTGATATCGCCAATGGTGCGACTATATTTACTAAACATATCCAAGAATTCAACTCCAAATAATAAGGTTTTTCGATTTAAAACATCTTTTAGCATTTAGGAGTTGCATCGGTTTACGGTCTGCGCATCGCAGCCGTTGTCGTCATATCACTGACGTCGAAAGGGGCATTTACATATAAAAAGGATGTAACTGTTTTTGTGAGCTGTCAAGTTGTAAACGGGCGGGTGATTTGCTTCCTTTGTCGGGGAAGTCGCCTCCCACGAGCCTTGACTAACGACTTGGTGCGCCCACGTCTGTCGCTGACAATATTCGTAACGCTTGGCTTGTTTTCATTTACTGCAATTACCGATGTTGAAAGAAAGTCGTAATGAATTATAAAACAAGAAATTAAAAAAAAAAAAGAAAGATGGTGAGACGCTCAAGTCCAAAGAGAAAACAAGAATGGACGGAGTAAACGCGGACAGAAAAAGAACGACATGTCGCAAAAATCGCCCACCCATGTTTTGTTGTGGACCATAGAAGTTTGAAGCGACACACAAAAAATGCTTCTGACAGTTGAAACATGTATAGATATGCAAGACTTACACACAAAGACATACGCACACACACAGACACACACAGACACACACACACACACACACACATATATATATATATATATATATATGTGTGTGTGTGTGTGCACCGAGTGTAACAGCAAAATTGACCAATACGTGTACCTACAAAATTGTGCAATTGTTAGATTAAGATCTTAACAGTTGCATCTCAGAAATGATTAAAGATATCTTACTGGAATTGTCTGAGGTTTTTACAACACTATTGGTTTATACGTTGAGCAATAATAATGTATAATTATTCTCCAAGCTTAGCAGAAGAATCGTGATGAAATCGATCATGAACGAAAATGACATGTTCATCATTAATTAATGATAGCTAAGGACCGGAAGCTCCTGAAAGATTGAAATAAAGTTCATATATATATATATATATATATATATATATATATATATATATATATTATTCCAGGATCCTTTTCTAACTTATTCAAGATGATCATGCCCCTCTCTAACTTTCTAACTTTCTGTCCTCAAGTAACAAGGTATACCGCCAATTTTCACGTACGACTTCATTTTCAAGTCCTTTTTCACCGCTCTTTGGACTATCATAGTTGAAACTATTTGACTCTACTTTGAGCAATAAACATGTCAAATTACTCTCCAAGCTTAACAGAAGAATCATGATGAAATCGATCATAAACGAAAATGACACGTTCATTATTAATTAATCATAGCTAAGGATCAAAATTTCATGAAGTATTGAAATAAAATTCAACTAAATATGTCTATATATTATTCCAACTTATTCAAGATGATCTTCACCCTCTCTAACCTTCTATCTTTCTGTCCCCGAGTAAAAATGTGCTTCACACGTTTCACGTATGATTTCACTTTCAAGTTTTTTTCACTGCTCTTTGGATTGTCATAGCAGAAACTCCTCTCTTACGTTCCAAAGGTCTTATGGATTGAGTTGGATCTTTTCTAATTGATCTCTTTAGATGTAAGTCGAAACGATGATCCCCTTTCCTGTTGTTCCCTCCTGATTTAGTTTCCTCTCTAGTGTTTTGTCTGTTTTAAACAGCACCGTTCTATTGATAGATCTTGAAAGGACTATGAAGATGGAAGCCAGCTTATGATTGTTGGTACCATTACTGAAGTCCTGAATGACTTTATCTCATCCTGTTACATGCTTTAGAAATCTTTTCTGTTGCACCCGTTATATATATATATATATATATATATATATATATATATATATATAATTTCGGCTTTGTGTCACATCTAAGCTACGCTTGTAAAGTCACTTTGTATATATATATATATATATATATACACACACAAAGTAACACGCACACACACACACATATATGAATATACATATATATATATTTATATACTTTAAAAAGAAGAGAGAAATCCCAAATGATTTTGTTTATAATGTGTGTGTGCTTTTTTAAATATATATTATACTCTATTTTCTATATTTTTGCTACACGCGTTTCCGGTCACGGGACCTTCATCTGGCAAATTGTGGTTATTTCCACATATTATGTCAAGGAATTAATTTTCCTTATGTTTTCGATGTTTTACTATGTTCTTTTTTCTGTAGTACTAATTTTTTTATGGACAACACCCCTCCAATATATATATATATATATGCTATATTTATGTGATAAAGTGCTCAATATCATAGATAGAGCATATGTAAATATGCATATATGAAGTCAACACTCAGAGGCGACAGGCTGTTTCATGCTAGACGCAATCGTTAGGCCACCCTTATGATTGTACACGTTCACTTTTCTCTCTCTCTCTCTCTCTCTCTCTCTCTCTCTCATAAGCATTTCACAAAGTCATCTCAGCGACTAGCATTGTGTAAAAGTTAAGTTTAGGGAATATATTAGAATGCCAGCTATAAAGTACTAATGAATTGTCATCGTTAGGACCTCGATTTCATTGATTTAAACGTAGTACTTGATTAGCAGCTCGGTCTCACCATGTCAGGGCCGATCAAATTGCACACACTTCTTTGGGTCTTGTCGTGACCTCGAGATCTATAGACGGATCACCAGCTGAGATGTGTCAGCAATATTCAATTCATGGACGAAGGGTATATTATTGCTCGAGCATAATGGCATCTGCCAAGAAAAATATTCTTTGGCCCGTCACAGTGAACCAAATTTCCTCGCTGCAGAACCTTTCAAATAATTCAATATCATGCCATTGGAACACACCATATCAATTAGAAGGCGCAACAGGCTACACTCCTGGAGGTTAGCATAAGTCATGCTGATGAAAAACAAAAAAATACTTCTCGATGAATGACTAAAAGATAAGAGCTTAGTTTTTGTGATGTTAAAATTTACAATCCATTTCTTGATGTTAAGAAAAAATTCCTCACGGAAGGCGCCGTAGTTTTTTCTACCCAAGTACTTCCGATTTCCCCGAAGATCATCCTCAAGGGTGAATTAAAAAGACAAACTTATTGTAACTGCGATCGTTGCAATATTGATTTAAAAAAAAAAAAACACCCGTGAACGCGATCTGTCATAATTATTTCAAAATTTTAAATTTATCTATTGTAACTATGGAATCTTTTGCAAAACAGGCGTCCCAATATCAAGGAGCTAACCAGAAATTTGTAGAAATCGAAAATGACGTTAAATATTAGTTAAATGCACTTCAAAACGTAATAAATTTTGTTCAGTGTGGGTTGGTTGCTTTTGATATAGAGGGCCACAAGAATTTGAAGTTTTTATTTATTATTTTGTTGACAACTGATTTCCTGTCATTTTCGATATCACCTGCCAGTTTTACTTTATCGAACCTGTGGCACCTAGATCCTCCTGCACATTAATCGAAACAGTCGATTTAGTTTCCTTTCTTTCACCATACGATCAGTTTTAGACCCACTGTCAATCGTTACCAGTGAGCAAATCAAAATATTATAGACTGGCCCGGGAAACTCTCTTGATTTAAATCCAATCGAGAATCTCTGGTCAATCTGCAAGGAACGACTTCGTGGAATGGACATACGAACACACAGGCAAGCCTTACCAGTGATCAATTCAAAGTACTATAGACTGGCCCGGAAACTCTCTTGATTTAAATCCAATCGAGAATCTGTGGTCAATCTACAAGGAACGACTTCGTGGAATAGACATATGAACTCACTGGCAAGCCTTACCAGTGAGCAAATCAAAGTACTATAGACTGGCCCGAGAAACTCTCTTGATTTAAATCCAATCGTGAATCTGTGGTCAATCTGCAAGAAATGACTTCGTGGAATAGACATATGAACACACTGAAAAGCCTTACCAGTGAGCAAATCAAAGTACTATAGACTGGCCCGGGAAACTCTCTTGATTTAAATCCAATCGAGAATCTGTGGTCAATCTGCAAGGAACGACTTCGTGGAATAGACATACGAAAACACAGGCAAGCCTTACCAGTGAGCAAATCAAAGTACTATAGACTGGCCCGGGAAACTCTCTTGATTTAAATCCAATCGAGAATCTGTAGTCAATCTGCAAGGAACGACTTTGTACAATAGACATTCGAAGTATTAACATGTGAACTCGGTGATGTTTCATTGTAAAAATACAAAAAAAGTAAATAATAACGGTATTTTTCGTTTCAATTAATTTGCACAAAGGTATATATATATATATATATATATATATATATATATATATATATATATATATATATATATATATTAGAGTTATGATTTATTCCCGTGTCATAAATTGATTTGTTCAAATGTTATTAAAAAGGCATGAATTTCTTTTAGTTCTTGAAAAAGTTTCGTTCAAACCGAAAATTCGATTTTACCTCATACGCAGTAAGGGTAAAAATTTAAAATATTACAAAAACTTTATTTTTTAATTTCCTAATGATGTAATTGGATAGTACTTATGCATTTTTAAAGCAATTAACAGTTTATGGCTACAGCATAACATATAGCCTTATAAATAAACAAAAATAGCAAACTTGAAGAAACTTTAATTTTCAATTTTCTGATGATGTTATTCGATAGTATATATATCTTTTTAAGGAATTTAACAGTTTATAGTTAAGTCTCAACATACAAACTTACATATAGACAAATATAAGTTTTCAAAGCTTCCATTCAGTTATAAATGCTCCTGGAAGTTCTACAAGGCTCCAGAAAGTCATAGTACTATTATTTCAATTAATTTATACAAGGGTCTGTGGTATACATCCAGTGAGAATCCAAACATTGAAAAGATATATATAGGATTCACGAAGAATGACTTTAAAATAAGGTGGAGACAACACAAAAGCTCCTTTGATAATATTAGAAATAAAAATCAGACGTCCCTATCTAAATATTTTTGGCATTTAAAAGAAACGAATAAACTACGAAAAGTAAAATGGAAAATAATAAATAAAACAAGAACAAGAAATATATATATGTGATATTAGATAGCATTCATTCATATATATATATATATATATATATATATATATATATGAATAAAGACAAAAGGAACGCTTTTTTTTACCAGCGCGTTTCGCTCTGTATTAAAAAGAATTTATTTTGCAAAAAGTAAGTAAAAATGTCGTTATTTTATGGTTTATTCTTTTGTTCTGTTTTTTCTTTTGTTTTATTTATATCTGTATTTATATTTTCATTATATTTAATAAAATACAAATAATTATATATATACATATATATACATATAGAATTCATGTGTACAACAAAATTTATGCATGTAAATAGATAGGTAGATTTGAAAACAATGAGATACATATATATGAACAGACTTTAATAGATATAGATACATACATATATATATATATATATATATATATATATATATATATATATTTACATATATATACATAGAGAGAGAGAGAGAAATAGAGATGAAATTGGTGAAATAAATAGTTATGAACAGACTGTAATAGATAGATAATAGATAGATAGATAGAAACAGACTGAGATAGATAGATAGATAGATAGATAGATAGATAGATAGATAGATAGATAGATAGGAATAGACTGAGATAGATAAGAACAGATTTAGATAGATAGATAGATAGATAGATAAATATGAACAGAATGAGATATATATATATATAGATAGATAGATAGATATGAACAGAATGAGAATGAGATAGATAGATAGATAGATAGATAGATAGATAGATAGATATTAGGTTGGTGCAAAAATAATGACGTAATAATGACGTAATAATGTCAAAAATAATGAAAAATACGTCAAAATACGACATTATTACGTCATTATTTTTGCATCAACCTAATAGATAGATAGATAGATAGATATGAAAATGCTGAAAGAGATAGATATGTAGATTGATATGAAATTAGTGAAATAGATAATTATGAAGAGGCTTTTATAGATAGATAGATAGATAGATAGATAGATAGATAGATAGATAGATAGATATGAACAGACTGAAAAAGCTAGCTAGCTAGATAGATAGATAGATAGATATGAACAGACTGAAAAGATAGATAGATAGATAGATAGATAGATAGATAGATAGAAACACACTGGGAAAGATAGATAGATAGATAGATAGATAGATAGATAGATAGATAGATAGATAGAAACGTAATGAGATAGAAAGAAACGTAATGGGATAGATAGATAGATAGATAGATAGATAGATAGATAGATAGATAGATAGATAGATAGATAGATATTACGCAGAAAGTTATCACTTAGCTCGTCATGTATCGTTCTTGTTAGAATAGAAGAAATCTAGCAAGAAATAAGGAACCAAACACGGAAGAGTGAAAAGAGAAAAGAAAGATGGAAAGAGAAAAACAATTTCGGGTAAAATAACCAGGAACGCAAGATACGAAAAGAGAACATCAAAATGGAAAGAAACATAAGATGCACAACAGGAAAGAAAAGACAAAATAGCGGGAGGACAAAAAAGAAAAGAAAAGAAAAAACAAATCGGCGGGAAACCAAGATGGTGAGAAGAATGAAGAGGAGACAAGGACAAGAATGGAAGAAGAAAAAATGGGGGAGGACGTACATAAACAACTGGCAAGTTTTCACTTGCTTATTCTAGTGAAAATTCACATTAGAATCTCCGTTGGAAGTTTGCAAACAAATTAATAGACCCTTCGTCAAAAAAAAAAAAAAAAAAAAATCTCGATCAAATTGATAAGAAATTTTAAAAAGAAAAGTACATTTCTAAGCGAAAAGTTTGTTTCCTTTTTACATTTTTTTTTTTTTTTTTTTTTTTTGTCAAGATTTCTTCCTTAATATATATGTAAATATACCCTTAAATGGGGTTTGGGAGAAATGAAGGTAACTTCACATATGGACAAGGAATCAAGAGTATTTCCAAAAGTCTCAAAAAAAAGAAATTGTAGATTTCGCAATTTTAAATTTTACCGCTCGCTGGGATGACACTTAGGTTTGGTTTCTGTTCTAAGTTTTGCTTATCCATTGTGAAACACTGATAATGATCGTTACCGACCCATTCCAGTCAACTTACTTTCATAAATTATTAGTAGTCAGTTGTTTATCCGCGTCAGGCGCAAGAATTACGATTTGGGGAGCATCAACAATAAACTTCCGAGATATTTTGTTAAAATTACCTCAGCGCAAGCAAGTTAATAAAGCCACTAAAGGGCAAGTGTTTAGAGTTACTCAATATGAGAAGAAAAAAAGACTATTAAGGAGCGAGAACAATAAAAGAATTAATAAAATAACGATTGACATTGCATTTAATTTGATCTTCAAAGTTTGAACCATCAAGAGAACGGTGAGTAAGTTTTAAAAAAAGAAAGACCAGTAGAGAGGAAAACTGGATCAGGAGGTCACAACAGGAAGAGGGATCATCATTTCAACTTTATAAATACATTCTTATTGTTCAAAGTAGAGACTAATAGTGTTATAAAAACATCGGAGAATTCCAGTAAGATATTTTTAATAATTTCTAAGACACAACGGATCAAACTTAATCTAGCAATTGGACAATGATGCTGTTACACCCAGTAGGTGTACATATAATGGTTAGTTTTTAGATACTTGGAATTTACGAAAAGTTAATATGCAGATTAAACTAATATTAGCTTAAGTCCTCTTAAAAACTATTTTTTCTTTAAGTCTATAATATATGTTGAAACATGGGTAAAGAGATCTACCAAATGCTGAAAAACAAAAAATAACAAAGGTATTGAGTGAGAGAATGTTCACATTGGAGATAACAATGGAACTTTGCAGAGATTATCGAACGATAAAGAAGGCTTTTGAAGAAAATTGAGAACTCAAAGCAAAAGAAAAGGCTTTAAGAACTTGCTTCCTCAAGATAAATAGAGACAGATCCTGAAGAAGGTAGGAGCGTACAACGACCGAAACGTCGTGAATATGGCAATAAAGATGAGGACAATAGTCCGAACAATGTAAATAGTGTATATAATTACAATAACTCATCTCAGATATAGAGACAGATCCTGAAGAAAACTGGAGCGTACAACGACCGAAACGTCGTGAATATGGCAATGAAGATGAGGACAATAGTCCGAACAATGTAAATAGTGTACATAATTACAATAACTCATCTCAGATATAGAGACAGATCCTGAAGAAGGCTGGTGCGTACAACGACCGAAACGTCGTGAATATGGCTATATAGATGAGGACAATAGTCCGAACAATGTAAATAGTGTATATAATTACAATAACTCATCTCAGAAATAGAGACAGATCTTGAAGAAGGCTGGTGCGTACAACGACCGAAACGTCGTGAATATGGCAATGAAAATGAGGACAATAGTCCGAACAATGTAAATAGTGTATATAATTACAATAACTCATCTCAGATATAGAGACAGATCCTGAAGAAAACTGGAGCGTACAACGACCGAAACGTCGTGAATATGGCAATGAAGATGAGGACAATAGTCCGAACAATGTAAATAGTGTACATAATTACAATAACTCATCTCAGATATAGAGACAGATCCTGAAGAAGGCTGGTGCGTACAACGACCGAAACGTCGTGAATATGGCTATATAGATGAGGACAATAGTCCGAACAATGTAAATAGTGTATATAATTACAATAACTCATCTCAGAAATAGAGACAGATCTTGAAGAAGGCTGGTGCGTACAACGACCGAAACGTCGTGAATATGGCAATGAAAATGAGGACAATAGTCCGAACAATGTAAATAGTGTATATAATTACAATAACTCATCTCAGAAATAGAGACAGATCCTGAAGAAGGCTGGTGCGTACAACGAACGAAACGTCGTGAATATGACAGTAAAGATGAGGACAACAGTCCGAGCAATATAAATAATTTAAACGATTAATTTATTAATTCAGACGTCAAAACAAATCTTGAGATAAATTTTTAGATAGTTTTAACATGTTTCATTTAAGGTTATTGGACTTATTATAAAATCTGCAGCCTGTAATTTTACAGATTAAACTAATATTAGTTTGAGGCCCTCTGAAATCTAAAAAAACCTCTTTTTCTTTTTGCCTATATGTTGAAACCTGGCTAAAGGGATGGATCTACCAACTGCTAAAAAACAGAAAATAACAAAGTTATTGAGTGAGCGAATGTCCTCATTGGAGATAAAAATGGATATTTGCAGAGATCATTGAATGATAAAGAAGGCTTTTGAAAATATAACGATGTGAATTAGCTGCAAGGAAAAAGATTTTAAAAGATTGTTTCCTCGAAATGAACGTAAACTAAAGCGAGTTATAGCAAAACAACCACTTTTGACCAGCCCTGAGATCTTTAAAAATAACTGGAATTGAGGGAGTCAAGAAGGAAAAAAATGTATAGAATATTTTCTAAATTGGGATCCTTAAAAAAAACGTCTCCTCTCACTTAAGCAAATATTTTAAAGCGTCAAAATCCTGTCATGAAATACATAAAAATTAACTTTTCTAAAGTAATTTTCATAGACGAATTTCGAGTGACATTTGATGGACTTGATGGAGGGATCCAAAGGATGGATTTTATCCAATTCAAACCTGTGGCTAAAGGAGGCAGCAAAAAAGCGGCATTGTTAATATACGGACTGGAATCGTCGACCAAAAATAATTATTGCACCATTCAAAGCCGATGAAGGAGTTAAACTGAGCAGTCCTCATTATTACGTTTTTATGAACAAGATTTTCTTTGAATGGTGCAAGTCCCAGTGTCGCAGTTTCAAGGTGAAGTGTGTTTTTATTCACGACAATGCTCTTTCGTATTCATCTAAACTTACCTGTGAGTTCTTTCGGCATAAAAGATTTACAGGAGAGAAGATAATGGAATGGCCACCATCAAATTCTGAATCCGTTCGAATATCTATGATAAATTGTGAAGATGAAATTACAAGAAGTTTGGCAAAAAATATAACAGCAAATTAGCCCTAAGGGAAGTAATTAGGACTACCATGTCAGAAATTGAACCTGCTGAATTTAAATATATATATAGAGAGAGTAATTAGGAGGATTTGATAATTATATTAATTGATTCATCGAGTCTGATAGAAACCACTGGACGGCCGTTCCGTCCTATATTTGGGACTCATCAGCATTGCGTATCCACTACCGAAGGAATCGAAACCCCGACAGATAGGTTGGCAAGCGAACACCATACCAACTGCTCCACCGGAATCGAAACCCCGACGGTTAGGTTGGCAAGCGAACACCATACCAACTTCTCCACCGGACCTCGGTGACGAAGAGATTGCAAATGTAGCGCCGCTCACTCCCATATTCCGTGGTGGAACTCAACTGAGATTCTCTCTCCCTGGAGCCATGACTACTCTCACCAAGCCGCTCCAACTGGAGCATTAGAAGCCGGTTCAAGCGATGATAAACACAGATAGTAATTAGGAGGATTTGATAATTATATTAATTGATTCATCGAGTCTGATAGAAACCTCAGAAAGCACCAGACGGCCGTTTCGTCCTATATTTGGGACTCATCAGCAGTGCACATGCACAACCAAGGGAATCGAA
>OZ010607.1:74984942-74999942 GCA_963932145.1 Acanthosepion lycidas | reverse complement strand
AAAAGAATTCAGTACTTTTTTTTTCTCACCGGAAAATCAATTTTTTTTTTTTTAGTACTATAAAAAAAAAACTGTTTCTTGCATTAATTTCTCAGCATAATACGTGTGTATTTCGATGACTTTGCAAACCTCAGATCAAAATATAACCGCCAATAAACAAAGAAAGATGTCGTTTCTTCACTTTGTATAAACAAACAAGGCCATCGCATACCGATCCCAACCGCAGAAATTTAAAACAAAATAAAGAAAAACGATTCTTTTTTTTATTCTAATCACGATTTGCTTTTTGACTATTAGCTTTGGCAATTTTTAAGACATAATTCTGTGAACCTTTTCTTAAAAACAACACAAAAGCTCCTAATTTCTCCCTGTTTCAAAATGTTTCAAAAATATCTATCAATTTTAAAATCGTCTATAGTGTTTCTATTTAACTGGACACACAGCAGAATCAGAGCTGAAATAGGACATGAACAGTGCGGGTTCGTCAAAGACACTGGAACAAGGAATGCAATATTTATGCTCAGAATGATATCAGAAAGAGCAATAAAAATGCAAAAGGAAGTGTGTCTATGTTTTATAGATTACGCAAACGCGTTCGATAAAGTATGCCACCAAAATCTGCTGTAACTATTTAGCAACGTTGGCGTATTTGGGAAGGATATTGGAATAATCTAGAAACTATACTGGCAAAAAATCGTATGCATATGAATAGAAAATGAGTTCAGCAGATATGAAAAATATAAGAAGGAGTATAAGACAAGGATATGCCTTCTCGCCGGACTTGTTCAACCAAAACAGCGAGTCCTACCAGAATTAATTATTGGTGGGCAAAATGTTAACAACATAAGATATGCAGATGACACAGTGTTGGTAGCAGACACGGAAAAAAATTACAAAAACTCCTACAGAAGATAGAGAAGGAAAGTAAGAAGAAAGGATTAAACATTAACTGGAAGAAAAAAATGCTTCATGATGGGTAACAAAAGAGCAAATTCCGAATTACAAATGGGAGATACGAAAATCAAACTACAAACATTTAAGCATTTGGGAAGTTTTTTAACAGACGACGGAATGTGTGACACCGGTATCCAAAGACGCATTTGGGATAATGAAAGTTTATTTTTGTTTTACGGCATATCAGCCCCAATGGATTACTTAATGCCGATAAGAATTTTATTGCTGATATTTTTTTTTTAAATGTACTGCTGGTTAATTTTTTTTTTTTTTCAAAAAAGTATTGCTGATATGTATTGCTGGTAATAATTTTTCTTCAAAAATTTATCGCCGGTAATAATTTTTTACAAAGCATTTCTGCTATTAAAACCTATTTTTATACTTTCATACTGTTTTGACCCCAAGTTGGAAGTTAACTATTTAACCATAGCTGGGACCTTAACAAGTGCTACCACCCTGGGTCAGGGTGGACCTTGGAACACTAGCAATTAAAAAGTCTTAAAAGTCTTAAAAGCTGAAATCTTTTCGGCTAAACAGTCGAACTCTCGGGCTTCGGGCAGAGTTCCGACTGACGAGGCTCCGACGTAGGGCAGAGTCTCGTTCGGGAAGGTAGACTGCCCCTGAACCAGTTTATATAAAGAGAATATTTTTGGCTCGGAGAACCCACGTTAAACAGGCCTTATGCTACATGCAACCATCGTGGGTGGGTAGCTAAATATACTAGCAATTAAAAAGTGTTTCCACGTTCCTCAAAACCTCCTGATCAGAGGCCTTGCTCTTGAACGCAGTTTATCGTCTTACCCAGGACGCGGATGTTGCTTATCGTTATACACAGGGCGGGTGAAAGATGGCTTCTAAAAGCTAAGCAGAGTATTAAGAATAAGAAATATTTAGTTGGAGACAAAGAAAAGTGTACAGAACTGCTACGTAACATCTGTCCTCCTGTAAGGCAGTTAATGCTAGACAATCTCCTCAAAGGTGAAGAAGGTATTTGAAGCAACATAAATGTGACTCAAGACAAGGATGCTGAGAATACCATGGACGGAAAATGTGAGAAACGACGAAGTTGTAGAGACAATGGCAACAAAAAAGAAACGTATACTTAACATCAGGAAGAGACAGTCGAAATCCCTGGCGAACATAATGAGGAAAGAGGGCTTGGAAAATACGAAAGAAGAAACTATTAACATAGAACTTACGGTTGCATGTAGCAATTTCAGTTGTAAAATCATGAGACCTAGCTACCAGTCTAGTACTGCGTTTAAATTCGTGGAGACCGGAGACCAAAGGGGAAAGCTAGTCAGAACAATTGCCATGAAAATATGATTAGAAAAGACAAAGGAAAGCTACGTTATTGCGACGGGAATGTGATTGAATCCGAGATGACAGGTCATGACTAATAACATAACAGATTTTTCTTTGCATTCTGCAAATAATCTATTGATACATAGCAGGAGCAGATTTGAGAGTAATATTCAATGCATGGATGAATGTTATACTTCTAAATGTGTAAGTGTCCTGTTCAGACTCCTCCTCGGTCTTTTGAAGAGGCGTAGAGGCTTATCTATTTTCTACTGTGTAATAACTTTTCTGTGATTGCACCTGAGCAATCAAATGGTATCCTCAGTATCCTTCTGTATAACTTCTGTTCCTTCAAGTCTTTATACCCTGTTCCACCATCCATTTACTCGATTGTCCAGCATTCACTGCCATATAGGAAGACTAATATTACGAACAACTGCCGAAATGTCGTGAATATGGACGAAGCTCCGAACAAGCTAAATAGTGTAAATAATTACAATCTTGTCTATATATATATATATATTTAACAATATATATATATATATATATATATATATATATATATATATATATATATATATATATACATACATAGATACAGATATATATATATATATATATATATATATATATATATATATATATATATATATACTCGACTCTCCCGTCTAATACGACGTATGAGGTTCAAGCAGATCAGTTCCTAAAAAACCGACAGCCGAACATCACCAAATGAGATTTGATTATAGTGTTGAAGGTTTCGTGCAGGACCATACACACTTTTTGAAAGGCCGAATACAGAGACCTGATGCACTACGTGCCACAGGGTCCCCAACTGACCCTCCGCAAGTTTCTTTCTCCTAGACTAGTTGCCATTCAAGGCCAGAGAACCCAGTCTGTCCTGCTATTTATCCATATATACTAGTTTTGTTTAATTATTCTTAATAGGATCCTCTGATATTTACGAGTTTCATATTATCCTTATTAAAGAGAGAAAGAAAATTACCATGTTTTATTTCTGAGTACTTTCGACATTAGCACCACATTATATATATATATATATATATATATATATAAATGAAATGAAATAAATCCTAAAGAGCCAAGAACAACACACCTAAACGCATCTTCAGGGTAAACTGCCTAAAGAGGAAATGACATGAAACAGCATTCATTGATGAAACCAGTAAAAACTATAGTATAAGATTAATAGTATTATATATATATATATATATATATATATATATATATATATATATATATATATATATATAACTCATATCCTAATAATGTAAAAAGCATATATATATATATATATATATATATATATATACTCGACTGATATAAAAAAAATCCAGATAGTACAATTCGCCAATAAAAGTATAATTAAACGAACTGGTTTCTGAGGAAAATTTTGGAAAACGAAAGAAAACACAAAAACGCACACGCACACACATAATATATATATATATATATTTTTATACCCTGCCTGGTGGCAAACGCTGCTGGTGGCGCATGGGGTGGCGGTCCCGCCATAGCCACCGAAACGGTGAGATCACCCCTGGTCGGCGGCTGATGAAGACCGGGTATCGCACGTGCTAACACACGTTGCATGTTAAAATATATATATATATATATATATATATATATATATATATATATATATATATATATTAATTATTGAAGATATTAGCATTATGTTTCTTAATAATTAATTAAATTATTAAGAAACATAATGCTAATATCTTCAATAAACACTTAAACCAAAACCAAAGAATTTAGACAATATAAAGTGATGAAGATAAACAAAAATTATGTAACTGTAGAAATCCTCATAACTGTCCTCTACAAAATGAATGTCGCACGGTATCATTAGTATACCAATTCAATATCTCATGTATTGAGTATCCCGAAAGCATAAAAATCTATATAGGTTGCACAAGCCATGAGTTCAAATAGAGATTCAATCAACATCAAAGTTCATTTAGGATAAATAAATACAGAAATCAGACATCGCATTCAAAGTATTTCTGGCACATAAAAGAATCAAATAAAACACCTACAGTAAAATGGAAATTAATAAGAAAAACTAGAATATGTTGGTCATTAAATGACCTATGTCCTTTGTGCATACATGAGAAACTATATATTACTAAGTTTATAAAAAATAAAAATTTACTGAATCAGTGAAATGAAATAGGTATTCTTTGCCGTCATTGTCAAAAATTTTCCTTAAATAATATTTTAAAATAAAAATAAAATAAAAACAATGAAAGCTGGTAATATGCATACTTATATTTGATATGAAATTTTCTTAAATAATTTAAGTAAA
The DNA here is from genome assembly GCA_963932145.1 of Acanthosepion lycidas. NCBI lineage: Eukaryota > Metazoa > Mollusca > Cephalopoda > Sepiida > Sepiidae > Acanthosepion > Acanthosepion lycidas. The sequence continues at coordinate 74,995,354 of OZ010607.1, read as the reverse complement.
TCTATTACATTTACTTGTTTTAAAAAGAAATATAGTCCATTAGTAATTAAGAGTAAAAATATTTTAAAATTGTAGTTAAATAAAACGTATTCTATTAGGTTGGTGCAAAAATAATGACGTAATAATGTCGTTTTTTGACGTATTTTTTAACGTCAAAAAACGACATTATTACGTCATTATTTTTGCACCAACCTAATAAGCCAAAAACCCCAAGAAAGAATCTTTAAGTACACAAGTCCGAAAAAAATAACGAACAACTTTTTGCCGTTAATAAAAAAAATTGCGTTTAACGGATGTCAGAATTTGTTGAACGATACACCCCTACCCCCCTAAACTTGACCACTTTATTGAATGTAACTCATAATTGATACAACAATAGTTAATAAAAATGAACACGCTACCGCCCCTGTCTGAATGATTGGATTTCTCTGTATCCTTGGAAACAGGAAATTATGAATTTATATGTGCGTTTAAAACTCAGTAAATTTAAAAATAAGTTATTCTAAAATTTGCTTGAAGATGAGACAGAACTAATGCTTTTAATTTAATTATATAATTAAATTTAAAGTTTTTAGCGTCCATTTTTGAAACATGGATATTACTGTGTAGCGAAAAAAATCGTATTTTAAATCAGTTAATTTATAACATTTATGCTCTGTAAATTTACATTGAGCATTGTTTTGTAAAAATAAAAATAAAAAATATCAATAAGAACACTGGATTATATATTTTATTGTTTTATATATATATATATATATATATATGTGTGTGTGTGTGTGTGTGTGTGTGTGTGTGTGTGTGTGTGTGATTTTCTTCTTTTATGTACATTGGATGATTTTGTTTTTAATTTTAATAGAATGTGTGGATTGGTTTTATATATGTTTAAACTATATTAACTCACTCCAGGATTAAACAGGAATTTAGGCACACGCAAAGAATAGAGTTTCTCTCTACAACCGTATTCGTCACAAACACATCGCCCAAATCCATCATGTCTCTTTGGTAATATAAAACAGGTACAAAAAAGTCCCCCCACCAGATTATAAATTCCCACTGTATTTTTCAAATTTTTATTTCATATCTCGTTGAGTAAGGACTCAGAATATTCCGAAAATTAGTAGGAATTGGTTTGTATCGAAATTTATAGAAATGTTTTAATTTTACGAACACCGTCAGTACATTGTGACCGTGTTCATATTTCATATTTTTGTGTTTTGACTTTTGTCTTTTTATTAATAATACTTCTATTGTTTTTTTTTTAATTTGTGTATGAGACTATTATATTGGTATTATCCACGACTATCTGGCAGATGGACTTTAGTAGGTCTCCGTGTGCATTTAAATGAGACCAAATGGTCGTATATATATATATATATATATATATATATATATATATATATATATATAAAACACATATATATGTATATACAATAATTGGCCCTGATCTGGCATCTCGTCTACAGTCACTCTCTCACAGACGCGCCGTCGCCTCTGTCTTTTTTACATATACTTTCATGGTAATTGCTCCGCTGAGCGGCTTTCACTGGTTCCCAGACTCCATGAATTCAAGCGCCCTACGAGGCTGGCATCCCGCTCTCACCCTTTCACTGCAGAAACTTTTAAATGTAGCCGTCTCTTCTACTTCAATAGCTTCATACCTCGCACCTCTCGCCTGTGGAACACCCTTCCCTATTACTGTTTCCCTGAGAGCTATAATCTCCAACTATTCAAATGTAATGTCAATCGACATATCCAGTTAAGTTGATCTATTCACTATCCTTCTACTCATCCTTTCTTGTATCACTCCTATCTGCTCTTGCTCCAAAATCTTCTGCAACCCCCTGCATCCTAGTGGCTTCACGCCTTGCTCGGGGCGTAATGCTTAAAAAAAATTACATATATATATATATATATATATATATATATATATATATATATATATATATATATATATACACACATTACACACACACACACACGCACACACACACATATATATATGGATATCTTCATATATGTATGTGTTTAAACTGACAGTTCATTGAGAACGTGTTTTTCCTCTGCAGAATTTCTCAGAGATTTATTTCTGACAATAACTAAAGTTTTAACTTCAAAGCTTTTTGCAAAAATAATCGAAGCCCATCTATGTTTTCTGATGTCTTTTTCTCATGCGTTCATTTTCGAGCCGCAGTTTCTCTTGCAAAACTCATTTTCCCGATGTTTTCTCTTTACAATCCGCCTGTCTTTCACACCGAGTCTATTCGGATCTAGAACTTCGCATTGAACACGTTCATATATTTTCTTTTTCATAGCAGCTGCCCACTCGATTGCGAAGAAACCCATATCTGCACCACAGGTACGCATCTGCTGCCGCTACACAATCCTAGATTCTTTTTCATTCCAAGCAAAGCGGGAGAGCCACTACCATGTAGGAGGTTGCAAAGAGTGAAAGAGAAAGAAAAGACTGAATATAGGGAGGATTGAGGAAAGGATATAAGATGAACAGGATTCAAGAAGATAGAAGATGGCGATTGAAGTTGCATTTAAATCATTTCACCCCAAGCAAGGTGGGAATGCCACTGGTATGCAGGAGGTTAGATGGAGTGAAAGTGAGATAAAAAACTGAGTACAGGGAGGATTGAGGAAAGGATAAAACATGAACGGGTTTCAAGAAGATGGATTCTTTTATTTTTTAGGCATTTCATTCCAAGCAAGGCGGGAGTACCACTAGCACGTAGGAGGTTACAGAAAGTAAAAAGGGGAGAAAAGACTGGGTATAAGGAGGAAAGAATAAATAAAGAATGGATTCAAGTCAACAGAACATGGCGACTGACGTTGCATTTAAATTTTTAAAGATTGTAGTTACCAGGGAAGCGAGTAAACAGAAATGACTTCCACGGCCGGGAAGTGCGAGAAAAGAATCTGTTAGAACAGAAGTGGCGGTTACATTTAACTATTTCAACAGAAAATTGGTGAGACCTAAGCGCCAATCTAGTAGAACGCTTAAACTCACGTAGTCTGGATACCAGGGAAAAAAAGCTCATGAAAATATTTGTAGAAACGACAGAAGGAAACCACACCACGAAGATAAAGACGGCAAGGCTACAAGATGAGGGCAACAACACTCAGAAAACAGTCTGCCTGCCTTATGTGAAGGGGTTATCGGAAAAAATACAAAGGATCTGCGATCTATATAACATCAGGACAACCTTCAAAAGCTGGACGACACTTCAGAGATATCTCTCCCGAGTAAGACCCCCCGCCCCGCCAACAGAGGAGAACATGACTAAAGACTGTGTGTACGCTATCCCGTGCAGCTGCGGAAAGAAATATAAAGGGGAGACAGTGGGATCATGTTGAGATCATAGACAAAGAACATCATTGGGAAATCCGTAAACTTAAGGAATCAGCACATATGCTAGGCCACAAAAATCTCCTGAGCCGATCAAGCATAGAAATGAATACAATATGGGAACCAGTAATAAGGAGTGTCAGAGAAAAGCAATAACAACAACGAAAATTACAATATGAGCTCTGGTAAAAACATGTTTTTGATAACAGCAAAAATGGCAATATGAGCACTGGTAAAAAGTTGAATCTGAACACATTAGGTTTATAATTCCCAGTAATTCATACGCAGATGTCCTCAAGGACATATGGTACAGTGGATAAAGGCGTTGGTTAGATCCAGTGACAGTGTGAGTTCAATACCTCGTTAAGGTGATTTTTGACAAGAAATAACTGATAACTGACATCTATTAGACATAGAACTAGTACAGTCTACCCCAGCGAGCGAAATAAAGGGTCCAGTTCGACATTCCAACTACCTGATGAAGCGTTGTGATAAATATAGCAACAAAGATGAGGACACTAGTTCAAATAATGTAAATAATACCTCATCTCAGAGATATATCTAGTTCTTTTACATCATTGTATTCTTTCTTACTACAAAGATAGATTAAATGATATTTTATCAAGAGTGAAAAGAAATTCTTATTCCGCTTGAACATGTTTCCCATTAAATAAAACATGACTCCTAATTTCATTAGAATTTGTTGGTGTATATGTGTTTGCGAATAATTCCCTGATTATTTACATTATTCGGACTATTGTCCTCATTTTTGTCGCCATATTTATTCCAACGTTTCGGCCGTTGTACGTTCCGGCTTTCTTTAGGTGCTTGAAATGTTGACCTTCATCCCAGAAATATAGACAGAGACTCAGATCTTTCTCTAACCCTGTGTTTAGACACACGCACATACACACACACACATATATATTCATGGAAGATTGAAGTTTAAAGGCAGTAAATTTGACTTTGCTAATGTGGTTCGATCGGTTAAGAGCACGTCAGGCCATATATATATGTGTGTGTGTGTGTGTGTGTATTTATGTAGCATATTTTCATTCAAACACGTTTGGTTAAATAATTTAATCTGTTTATTTTTTGTTTTAATCCTTTCAAGTCCACGAATCTATTATCTTGGTAGCCTTTGAAAATTGATTAAGAAAAGTACCAAAATTTTTCATTAAAATAATTTTTATTTTCCTAAGTACTTTTATTCTCATCTGAGACACTCTTCAATCAGTTAAATTGTATGTGTATGTGTGTGCGTATATCGGTAAATTCAAAACATTTTTACTGTTCATTTTAATGTTTTTTATCGCTCTACATCAAATTTAAATGTATGTTTGTTTGTTTGTTTGAGTTTTAAGGCATAACCACTGTGGGTTATTTAATGCCAAATCCAGTTTATATGAATTTTAAATGCCTATTTTGTATGGAATAAAAAATGTATAGCTGGCAACATTATTGTTTAAAAAAAAAACGTATAGCTGGCAACATTATTCCTTTACAAAAAACGTATAGCTGGCAACATTACTTCTTTACAAAAAAACGTATAGCTGGCAACATTACATTTTTACAAAAAACGTATATCTGGCAACATTACTTTTTTTAAAAAAACGTATAGCTGGCAACATTACTTCTTTACAAAAAAACGTATAGCTGGCAACATTACATTTTTACAAAAAAACGTATAGCTGGCAACATTACTCCTTTACAAAAAAACGTATAGCTGGCAACATTACTTCTTTACAAAAAACGTATAGCTTGCAACATTACTCTTCTACAAAAACGTATAGCTGGCAACATTACTCTTTTACAAAAAAACGCATAGCTGGCAACATTACTTTTCTTACAAAAAAAAACATATAGCTGGCAACATTACTTTTTCACAAAAAAACGTATAGCTGGCAACATTACTTCTTTACAAAAACGTATAGCTGGCAACATTACTTCTTTACAAAAAAACGTATAGCTGGCAACATTACTTTTTTTAGAAAAAACGTATAGCTGGCAACATTACTTCTTTACAAAAAAACGTATAGCTGGCAACATTACTTTATTACAAAAAAACATATAGCTGGCAACATTATTGTTTTAAAAACTTAGAGCTGGTAACATTATTTTTCTGAAAACATTTTCTGAGACCTTGCTGTTGGATGTAGTTTATCGCCGTACCCAGGATGCGAATGTAGTTTATCATCATATCCAGGACGCGCATGTAGTTTACCGTCATACCCAGGACGTAAATTTAAATATATATATATATATATATATATATATATATATATATATATATATATATAGATAGATAGATAGATAGATAGATAGATAGATGTGTGTGTGTGTGTGTGTGTGTGCTCCCTTATATTCGGACGCTTGTCTTGCAAAAAAATCTATAGCTCCAACAGATCATTTTAAAATTTTAAAATAATTGTAACAGAGAGAGAGAGAGAGATAGATAGAGATACTTATGAACCGACTGAAATAGACAGTATACATGCATTTAATAGCATTACCCGGGAAAATTTCACGATTATCCTTTTAATTTTCTTTCTTTGTTTCTTTCTTCTCTCATTGTCGTCTCTTCTTTCTTTCTTTCTTTCTTTCTATTTATATCTCCTTTATTTCCCTCAATTTCTTTCTTTATTTTCTTCTTTCTTACTTTCTTTCTTTCTTTCTTTCTTTCTTTCTATTTATATCTCCTTTATTTCCCTCAATTTCTTTCTTTATTTTCTTCTTTCTTTCGTTCCTTCATTCTTATTTCCCCTCTTTCTTTCTTTCTTTCTTTCTTTCTTTCTTCTCTCATTTTCGTCTCTTCTTTCTTTCTATTTATATATCCTTTATTTCCCTATAAGCAGATTGAAATAGCAATGGCAAATGCTGGCCGTTATTTAAAGAAATATGGAGGTACAAATGAAAAGATTTGAAGCAAACAACTTCTTTATCTGTCTATATCTCTGAGATGAGGTATTATTACTTACATTATTGATATTATTCGAATGATGTACATAATGTAACTGATTCAATATAATATTTCCACTTCATGTAAATGGAAAACGTTAGCCTGAGAAGACACAATGTGTCACTATTTGGTAGGATAGTATCAGCCATGCTGATGTAACTCTAAAATAGTTCCCTACGATTATTAAAGGCAAACACTTTCATTTTGGAGATGTTAAAATTTCCAAACCGTTTCTTGCCCCAGTTAACAACTGATCGGTTATTATTTTCGAAGTCAGCTTTTTTCTTTGCTTTTACTATTAAGATAGGGGCGAGTAATTGTTTCATCAGTATAAAAACTATTAGCATATAACTTATAGTTACATCTAGCTAATTCGACAGTAAATCAGTGAAACCTAACTGCCACTCTAGAAGTACGATAAAATTCATACAGTCAACGCGCCATTGAGGAAACCTCATCAGAGCAGTTGCCATGAAAATATTTGTAGAAAAAACAGAGGGAAGCCATGTCACGTCTGTGAGAATGTGAATGAAGATGAGATGCCAAGTTAGGATCGATTACATTACAGACCCTTCCTTGGATTTTTCAAGAATTTTGACATATGTATTAGACGCATTAGACCAGATATGGCAGCAATGTTCAATGCACGACAAGTGGTAGATTTATAAATGTACAAAGTGGATTCTACCGTGAAAATTTAGAATACGACACAAAATTTCCTAGAAACTGATTCAATTTAATCTTTCCACTTAATATTAGTCGATACAAATAGTTGCTCTCCTGGAGGTTAGCCTCAGCCATGTGATTAGATTTTTTTCATATTTTCTCCGCCCTCGTAAGACGTAACTTCTGACATAGCTTATCATATACGGAACAATTCACGTACATTTGGTTAAAGATTTTTGCTTATCTTGTTTGCATATTTTTACTGTATTTCTCAAATTTAATATACGTTGTAGATTCAGATCAAGATGGTGTATAAACTATTATTGCTGCTATTAACGCATCGCTCTTCAATTACGAATTGAACACTCTTGGCTACTGATGTTTGTGTACATCTCGTATATAATACGTTAAAATTTCCGTTTATATGCCGGGCGACAATAGCACAGAAGTAGGCTCTCTGATTGATGACAAATCGGTCAAGTTTCAATCCCGGTTTGAAGCAATCGGTCGTCTAGCCACACTGATGAGCTGTGATACAGACTGTGGATGACTATATATATAGAGAGATTTTATTTTTTGTTTTTTGTTTTTTCGAAGCTCGGAATAAACTATTATTCAAACAGTACAAAAAAATTATTTTGAACATTCAAACATGAAAAGAAATTAACAACATCTAAAATGGAACCTCCTTAGAAATGACTAAAGAAAGTGACTGGAACAATCGAGAAGACGGACATTTTTTGCACTCATTCACTCTCACTAAACGGAAAAATCTAAAATAGATAATTATTCATATTTTGCTGATCATATTCAAAGAAATATATATATATACAGAGAGAGAGAGAGAGATGGATAGATAGATAGATACATAGGTATGAACTGAACGAGATAGATAGATAGATAGATAGATAGATAGATAGATAGATAGATATCAATTGACCAAAATAGATAGATAGATAGCTAAATAAATAGATATACAGCTATGAACTGTCCGAGATCCATAGATAGATGTGAAGGAGATTTAGATGGATAGATATGAACAGACTTAGATAGATAGATAGATAGATAGATAGATAGATAGATAGATAGATAGATAGATAGATAGATATGAACAGAATGAGATTGATAGATGTGAACAGAATAAGATAGATAGATATGAACAAAATGAGATAGATAGATAGATAGATAGATAGATGTGAACAGAATGAGATAGATAGATAGATAGATAGATAGATAGATAGATAGATAGATAGATTATAGTATTAGAATCTGTCTATTTCGTTTGTATTCGTCTAGTATGGCTAAGTTCCATTCGTGCCGCTTCTTCCAAAGAGCTGCTGCTTTGTGGAACAGACTCCTTGTTACCCCAATTACTAAAATCTTGATGCCATCAATCTAGGGTTAAACGTTATGCTTCTGCATCGCTTCATGAACTTCAACTCTTGCCCTTTCTTGCTCTCATATAACCCCACACACTAACTTTGAGTGGCTCTTGGGGCTCGTATCACGTGGAAGATATTTCTGTATATGTCTGGTATTGATCGGCTTTATTGATATTGCATCTGTAGTGAAGATAAAACATTCTGTCCCAGGAATTAGAATTCATCTGAACAGGAAACATTTTTTTATTCATTTCCAATTCTCTTTGAAAGAATATTTCCCGCTGATATGGCAGTGCGAATTTCACATGAGCAAATGTTTAAAATTGGTATAACTTATGGAAACCGCTGTATCATTTGCAATTCACTAACAACTTCTTTCTCTTTTATGTGCCGTGTTCCTACAGGGTGTAGGCGATTGTAGCCCTCCACAACTTCCTGTCACTCGTGTAAAAAGAGAACAGAAATCTCAAATAAGAGAAGAGCAGTGTCTGGACAAATAAACCGTTTAACATCTTGTTTTCGCGTAGCTTCTGATAGTCTAGAAAATACATGGATAGATTGATTGATAGATAACTAGATAGGTATGAACAGAATGAGATAGATAGATAGATAGATAGATAGATAGATAGATAGATAGATAAGAACAGACTGGGATAGATAGATAGATAGATAGATAGATAGATAGATAGATAGATAGATAGAAACAGAATGAGATAGATAGATAGATAGATAGATAGATAGATAGATAGATAGATATGAATAGAATGAGATAGAATGATAGATAGATATGAACAGAATGAGATAGATAGATAGATAGATAGATAGATAGATAGATAGATGCGAACGACTGAGACAGATAGATAGATAATGAACAGACTGAGATAGATAGATAGATAGATAGATAGATAGATAATGAACAGACTGATATATATATATATATATATATATATATATATATATATATATATATAGATAGATAGATAGATAGTTAATGAACTGATTGAGATAGATAGATAGATAGATAGATAGATAGATAATGAACAGACTGATATATATATATATATATATATATATATATATATATATATATATATAGATAGATAGATAGATAGTTAATGAACTGATTGAGATAGATAGATAGATAGATAGATAGATAGATAGATAGATAGATAACCGAAATCTCAAATAAGGAAAGAGCAGTGCTGAACAAATAAGCCGTTTAACATCTTGCTTTGCTCATAGCCCCTGTTAGTCTTGAGAAGTTCATGTATCTTATCCCAGAGAGTTGTCTGTTTTCTCCTGTTCTCCTACTGTGGTGAGTCAATGCTGTGATGTCCTCTCCAGGGCTCAATATTTTATTTATCTAGGACTCCAACGTTTGGGCACGCAGCAGGTCTTTCCCTTTTACATCCCTGTTTCTGTCGAAGAGAAAACCAGGGACCGTTAAAAAAATGTCATAATAAAATAGGCTAATTTAAGCATCTACCAAAATCGGATATCGAAATTTAAATTTACATTTGATTCATTCATTTTCTACCAAAAGCTTTATTTGATTTCTCTGCTTTTCTGTCACATCCAGCCATCGCCCGTCCTAATAAACGTAGGCTGGCATTCATCTGATCGTCATTTCATATTTAGTTCTATCGGAAACAAACTAAATGAGGTTTGTACATACCTTTCCATTATGCTTTTCAGATCTTCAAATATTTTGGCAATTCTCTGGTCTACTTTACTTAAAATTAATCGTTTCCATGCAGGAAATATTAAGCCTTCATTGACTGAACAGTTAGTGTTACTGCCAGTTGAAATTTGCCGTATACACCGGACTACAGAGGCTCTTGGCAAAGATCATTCCTCTTTTAACATTGGGAACTGGCGCTACAAATTCGCAAAGAAGTGTACTAAAAATAGAATCTACGTCACTTTAGGAATAACAACAGCAGCAACGACTAAAATGGATAGAACATGTAACTAGTGACGGTAATAGCATAATCAATATGTTGACATTCCGTAGTACTTCAAATAAAAAGTTAGGAAGAAAACAGCTACAGGA
>OZ010607.1:74964942-74979942 GCA_963932145.1 Acanthosepion lycidas | reverse complement strand
CTTAAATGCTGCCTGATAGAGCACCTTTTAAGCTAATATATATATATATATATATATATATATATATATATATATATATATATATATATATATATATATATATATATATGCTATATTTGTGTGTTAAATAATAGATGGGAATGCCAGTGTACCACACGTTTTCAACTTTACTCCTAGAGGCCCTAACCCAAAATACCATACCATTTTCGAATCAGGCCGACTCCGTGAGTAAATTGATGGAATTATAGTTTTAATGTATACTATATTTGGGTGTTAAAGTCCTTGCTATCAGAGATAAAGCGTATATATATATATATATATATATATATATATATATATATATATATATTAAAGACATTTTTTTTATGTTTAAAGTTCTTTTTATAGATACAAGTATTTAAGTAAATACTTAATTTACTTAAATGCTTGTATCTATAAAAAGAACGTTAAATATAAAAAAAATGTCTTTAATAAATAAATTGTCCATTTCGTAATATATATATATGTATTAGGTTGGTGGAAAAATAATTTCGTTTTCTAACATATGTTACTATGTGAGAAAACGAAATTATTTTTGCACCAACCTAATATATATGTATATATGTGTGTGTGTATGTGTATAAGTGGAAATTGAGGACAACACCCAGCGACATTTTTTTCTACTCTAATAACGCAATCGCGCTCGATATATATATATATATATATATATATATATATATGATTTCATGTCTCATTAGTTAAATCCTAGATATTTTAAAATATCTACTGTAAACATTTGTGTAGTATTCACAAATAATTTTATCAAGGTTTGGTTTTTATTTTTTAATATAGATAGATTGAAGAATGTTTAGTTCCTGTTTATTACTTTCATGAAAGTATAGATGTATTTTCGAGAAGAATTTTTCTAAATTGCGAATAAGCATGCTGTTGTAAATGTCGTGATTTACTAAATGCATTATTCCAACGAAAACTCAACCGTCGATACTGCGTAGATAGTTTTAAATATCTAGGTTCTACCGTATTTACATTATTCGGACTATTGTCCTCATCTTTGTCGCCATAATTATTACAACGTTTTGGCCGTTGTACGCTCCGGCCTTCTTCAGGTGGTTGGATTATCGAACTTCACCCTTTATTTCACTCACTGGAGTAGACTGTTCTAGTTCCACATGCCATGTTTAATGGATGTCAGTTATCAGTTATCTCCTGTTGATTTCAATCTGAACGTTTTCCACTGCCTTAACGGGGTATTGAACTCACACACTTTGTTCCTGGCACGGGATCTAACCAGTCAGTCGTTCAAATCTTGACCGACTTTTTCGGTTGAACTCTCTGCCTTCGGGCGGGAGGAACCCGAAGGAGGCTACGCCGAAAGGCGGACTCTCTTTCGGGGAGGTAAACCGATCCTGAACACGTTTATACGGGTTCAATGGGCATATTTTTGGCCGAGCCTATGGGCTCGGAGATCCCACGTTAAACCAGCCTTGTGCCACATGACGGCCTCGTGGGGAGGGTGACTGAATATCGTCACGTGATCTAACTAACGCCTTTATCCACTGAAACGGCCCGAAACATTGGAATAAATATGGCAACAAAGATGAGGACAATAGTCCGAATAATCTAAATAATGTACATAATACCTCATCTCAGAAATATAGACAGTTACAGAAGGTTGATAAATATGGCAACAAAGATGAGGATAATAGTCCGAATAATGTAAATAGTGTACATAATGCCACATCTCAGAAATATAGACAGATACTGAAGGGTGATAAATATGGAAACAAAGATGAGGACAATAGTCCTAATAATGTAAATAGTGTACATAATACTTCATCTCAGAAATATAGACAGATACTGATGGGTGATAAATATGGCAACAAAGATCAGGATAATAGTCCGAATAATGTAAATAGTGTACATAATACCTCATTTCAGAAATATAGATACATACTGAAGGGTGATAAATATGGCAACAGAGATGAGGACAATAGTCCGAATAATGAAAATAGTGTACATAATACCTCATTTCAGAAATATAGACAGATACTGAAGGGTGATAATTATGGCAACAAAGATGAGGATAATAGTCCGAATAATGTAAATAGTGTACATAATACCTCATTTCAGAAATATAGACAGATACTGAAGGGTGATAATTATGGCAACAAAGATGCGGACAATAGTCCGAATAATGTAAATAGTGTACATAATACCTCATCTCAGATATATAGACAGATACTGAAGGGTGATAAATATGGCAAGAAAGATGAGGACAATAGTCCTAATAATGTAAATAGTGTACATAATACCTCATCTGCAAAATATAGACAGATACTGATGAGTGATAAATATGGCAACAAAGATGAGGATAATAGTCCGAATAATGTAAATAGTGTACATAATACCTCATTTCAGAAATATAGACAGATACTGAAGGGTGATAATTATGGCAACAAAGATGAGGACAATAGTCCGAATAATGTAAATAGTGTACATAATACCTCATCTCAGATATATAGACAGATACTGAAGGGTGATAAATATGGCAAGAAAGATGAGGACAATAGTCCTAATAATGTAAATAGTGTACATAATACCTCATCTGCAAAATATAGACAGATACTGATGAGTGATAAATATGGCAACAAAGATGAGGATAATAGTCCGAATAAAGTAAATAGTATACATAATACCACATCTCAGAAATATAGACAGATACTGAAGGGTGATAAATATGGCAACAGAGATGAGGACAATAGTCCGAATAATGTAAATAGTGTACATAATACCTCATCTGAGAAATACAGACAGATAGTGAGGATTGATAAATATGGCAACAAAGATGAGGATAATAGTCCGAATAATGTAAATAGTGTACATAATACCTCATCTCAGAAATATAGACAGATACTGAAGGGTGATAAATATAGCGACAAAGGTGAGGACAATAGTCCGAATAATGTAAATAGTGTACATAATATCTCATCTCAGATATATCGACAGTTACTGAAGTGTAATAAATATGGCAACAAAGATGAGGACAATAGTCCGAATAATGTAAATAGTGTACATAATACCTCATCTCAGATATATCGCCAGATACTGAAGGGTAATAAATATGGCAACAAAGATGAGGACAATAGTCCGAATAATGTAAATAGTGTACATAATACCTCATCTGCAAAATATAGACAGATACTGATGAGTGATAAATATGGCAACAAAGATGAGGATAATAGTCCGAATAAAGTAAATAGTATACATAATACCACATCTCAGAAATATAGACAGATACTGAAGGGTAATAAATATGGCAACAAAGATGAGGATAATAGTCCGAATAATGTAAATAGTGTACATAATACCTCATCTCAGAAATATAGAGATACTGAAGGGTGATAAATATAGCGACAAAGGTGAGGACAATAGTCCGAATAATGTAAATAGTGTACATAATATCTCATCACAGATATATCGACAGTTACTGAAGTGTAATAAATATGGCAACAAAGATGAGGACAATAGTCCGAATAATGTAAATAGTGTACATAATACCTCATCTCAGATATATCGCCAGATACTGAAGGGTGATAAATATGTCAACAAAGATGAGGACAATAGTCCGAATAATGTAAATAGTGTACATAATACCTCATCTGCAAAATATAGACAGATACTGATGAGTGATAAATATGGCAACAAAGATGAGGATAATAGTCCGAATAAAGTAAATAGTATACATAATACCACATCTCAGAAATATAGACAGATACTGAAGGGTGATAAATATGGCAACAGAGATGGGGACAATAGTCCGAATAATGTAAATAGTGTACATAATACCTCATCTGAGAAATACAGACAGATAGTGAGGATTGATAAATATGGCAACAAAGATGAGGATAATAGTCCGAATAATGTAAATAGTGTACATAATACCTCATCTCAGAAATATAGACAGATACTGAAGGGTGATAAATATAGCGACAAAGGTGAGGACAATAGTCCGAATAATGTAAATAGTGTACATAATATCTCATCTCAGATATATCGACAGTTACTGAAGTGTAATAAATATGACAACAAAGATGAGGACAATAGTCCGAATAATGTAAATAGTGTACATAATACCTCATCTCAGATATATCGCCAGATACTGAAGGGTAATAAATATGGCAACAAAGATGAGGACAATAGTCCGAATAATGTAAATAGTGTACATAATACCTCATCTCAGAAATATAGACATCTACGTTCTAATTAATAGGTTTAAATAGTTTATTTTTCTTTGTTATAAATATATAGATATTACAATAACTTTGTTACCGCACGTGACGCTTGCACTTGTCTCCGTATGATAAAATTAACAAATTGTACAGTAAATAACCTTATCGTATTTAATTCACACGTAAAAATTTAATTTTCAGATGAATTCAACCATTTTGTCTTAGAAAAAAACAAGAGCCTGCTGATGACATTTTGCTAATGTCGAAAGTCTTCGGAAGAAAATTAATATACAACAACATGGTAATTTGCTTTCTTCCTTTCAATATGAATACTAAGGAAATTGTCTCTAATTATGAGAGGATCCTATTAAAAATAAATAGACAAAACTTGTATAAATTATTTAATGAGACATTTAATATATATATATATATATATATATATATATATATATATATATATATAACTTCACAGATTCACCCAAAAATAAGCATACATGATGTAAATATGCTCCAATCTGATTAAAAAAAGTTTTACCGTCAAAATATTTGGTGATATTAAGATGAAAGATCAAAGTCCCCTCTGAGTGTTGACTTCTATGTTCACTTTTATGTTTACACATGCTCTGATATTGAGCACTTTATCCCATAAATATAGCACACCTTAAAACTATATTTCTTTATATATATATATATATATATATATATATATATATATATATATATATATATATACATACATACATATATAGTGGAGGAGTATTGATGATTATAAGTGTTGAACAAAGTTATCTCAATAACAAGTATTGTGTAAAAAGTTCTGTTTTTACTGATTGGGGCTCCAAAAACAATAACTTGTACCAAGTTAAGTTTTGTAAAAAAAACGTAATTCCCCATGTATAATACGCTTCCATCCTAAAATTGAGCTGAAAGTGTAGGAAAATTCTTCTACTCACGCATAATACGGATCCCTTTTTTGGTAATCAAACGCTATAAATTGTAACTCTCCAATTTCATTATGGCCAGTCTTTCCTACTCTTATTTCAAAAAATGCTTTTAAAAATAGAATAATATTATTCTAATTTAGTTTTATGATAATTCTTATTTTATTTAACGGCAATTTTTTCAAGATTTTTTTGTAGCTATGCATAATACGCACCCTTGATTTTGTTTAATTTTTTTTTTTCAAATGCGTATTGTACATGTGGAATTAAGATATCTTAGAATCTCAACTATAAAGTTCAAATGAATTGTCCTCATTGGTACCTGGATTCCATTAATTTATGCGTAATACTCAGGAGATATGAATGCCCCTCTCTATATATGTTCTTATTTTTCTCTCGTTCTTTTGTCTCTTTTTCTTTTATGCTTTATTCTCTTTCTCTCTCCCCCACTCTCTCTTTCTGTTCTGCTCTCTCTTTACCTTATTTTGTATGCAATTCCTCTTTATTTTTCCTTCTTTTTTTCTTTTTCTCTTTTCATTTTCTTACTTTTCTTTTTTCCGTTATCACATTTATTTATCTTCCTTTTTTCTCTACCCATTCTTTGTTCTTCTTCCTTCTTTTTTTCACAATCAATTCATCTCTTTCTCTCTCTTTCTACCTCTTTCTCTCTCTCTCTTTCTCTCTCTTTCACTCTCTCTCTTTTTTTTCTCTTTCTCTCCCTCTTTCTCCCTCTCTTGGTTTTCTTTTTCCTTTCTCTCATTTTGTTATTCCCTTTCTTTCTTCTTTTATTCGCCGCTTTTTGTTTTTCTTTCTTTTTTCATCGTATATTTCTTCAATTTCTTCATTTTTCACTAATTCTTTTTTCCTACTGTTTATCTTCCATGTTGTAATCACCTTTTCTTCTTCTTTATTTAATTTTTTCTTCATTTAATTCTCTTTCCTTTTCCCCTTCTTTTTTCCTTCATCTCATTCTCTTTTATTTCATTTCTAATTTGTTTTCTTTTTTTTCCCCATTCCTCTGTACTTACCTTTTAAACCACTTTTCCTTTCACTTCTCCTTCCTTTCTTTCCTTCTTTTTTATTTCTTAATAATTTCTCTTTTTTTCTTTTTTAATATTTTTCTTTGATTTATTCATTCTTCATCCTTCTTTTTTTCTTTCTTAATAATTAGTCTTTATCTTTTTCTATGCTTTCTTTCTGTTATGGTCCGGTTCCTTGTACCACAGTGATAGTCCAAGGTAGAACCAATAAAGAACTCGAACACGGATATGGAATAACACAGATATATTACAAACAGGAATATATACAGAGAAGTAGAAAGTGTTAGTATGAACAATCAGGTTTAGTAGAGAGAACAATGTAGTCTCGACCAGTCTCACTATTCCAATGTCTTGCAGTAATTGTCTGAACGCGACTCTGTTTCGGACTGCCTCTGATTCGGCTGACTGACTCGCTCGCTCTGACTGACTGACTGACTCCTGACGGACTTCTGACGGACCTCACTCCAGACTTCAGACTGAACAGTATTTAGTCAACCACCACGAGGGCATCATGTGGCACAAGGACGGTTTATCGTGGGATCTCCGAGCCCATAGGCTCGGCCAAAAATATGCCCTTTGAAGCCGTATAAACGGGTTCAGGGTCGGTTTACCTCCCCGAAAGAGACTCCGCCCTTCGGCGTAGCCTCGATCGGGTTCCTCCCCGCCCGTAGGCAGAGAGTTCAACCGATCAGCCGCTCAGCCGGTCGCCCGACTTCGGACTGAACTCACTGCTTCCTCTTGAGGCGCAGTATTTACTACGTATGGAATAGTCCATTATGTTATTATCGGTAAGGTCCCATAACACTTTCTTTCAGCCTTCTCCCTCTTTCTCATTCTTTTTCTTTATTTTATTCTTTCTTCCATTCTTTTTTTTCCTTAGTAATTTCTTTTTGAAGACTTTTTTCTTTTTTATTTCATTCATTTTTTCTTCCTTTTCTTCTTCTATTTCTTTCCTTTTTTTTCTTCGCTTTCATTCCTTTTTCTTTCTTTAAATGCCTCTCTACCTTTTCCCTTCTCCTCTCTTTCTTTTATTTTTCTTTCTTCTTAACAATTTCTCTTTCTCTATCTTTTGCAATGTACGATGGCCGTTAATAATTAAGCATAACTCATGTCTTCAATGTTAAATAAAACAATATTTAATTACAACCGCAAATAAATAATTAAGAAGAACAAAGAAGTAAAAGTCAACCAAAGATAACCATTTCAGTGAATACCTTGTTAGTAGCGTGGGTCGGCTTAACATCCAGTAAATTCTAAATCAAAACCCAAGTCATCAACGCACAATAATTCACACTAATTCAACTGGATAGTTCCACTCAGTACTCACTCAATAATCACACCAGTCAGTAGCCTGCCACCGCTATTGATACAACTGGCGGAGAAGTAAAAGTCAACCAAAGATAACCATTTCAGTGAATACCTTGTTAGTAGCGTGGGTCGGCTTAACATCCAGTAAATTCTAAATCAAAACCCAAGTCATCAACGCACAATAATTCACACTAATTCAACTGGATAGTTCCACTCAGTACTCACTCAATAATCACACCAGTCAGTAGCCTGCCACCGCTATTGATACAACTGGCGGAGAAGTAAAAGTCAACCAAAGATAACCATTTCAGTGAATACCTTGTTAGTAGCGTGGGTCGGCTTAACAACCAGTAAATTCTAAATCAAAACCCAAGTCATCAACGCACAATAATTCACACTAATTCAACTGGATAGTTTCACTTAGTACTCAATCAATAATCACACCAGTCAGTAGCCTGCCACCGCTATTGATACAAATGGCGGAGAAGTAAAAGTCAACCAAAGATAATTAACCATTTCAGTGAATACCTTGTTAGTAGCGTGGGTCGGCTTAACGTCCTTTAAATCCTAAATCAAAACCCAAATCATCGATGCACAATAATTCACACTAATTCGACTTGATAGTTCCACTCAATAGTCACTGAATAATCACACGAGTCAGTAGCCTGACACCGCTATTTATACACCTGGCGGAAAACATATATTCATAAGTCCAAAGGTTCACGCTCGAACCTCGGTGTCGGTAGTTACTCATTTTCTTTTGATATGATAATATCTTAATCTCTTTCATTTTTGATTTCATACATTTTTTCTTCCTTCTTCTCGTTTTCATTTTTCTTTATTTCTTAATAAATTCTATTTTCTTTCTAATCGGTCTTTTTATTTCAATCTTTCTTTCTATCTCCCATTTTTTCTTCTTCTTTCTCTTTCTTTTTGCTGTATTTCTTTCTTAATTGTTCTCTTTCCTTAGTCTGTTATTCTATTTTCATTCTTTCTATCTCTCGCTCATTTTTTCTTCCTCTTTCTCTGTCTTTTTTCCTCTATTTCTTTGTTATTTTTTCTTTCTTTTTCCTCTGTTATTTTATTTCCATTCTTTCTCTCTCTCTCTCATTTTCCCCTCTTTCTCTTTCTCTTTCTCTATTTCTATGTTAATCTTTTTCAGTCTTTTTAGTCTCAAGCAACGCCAGATTTGCAAAAATAATAATATACGATTTAATTATGTTAAACACACACACACACACACAACACATTTGTCGTTACCCATATGAAGAAGCCATAGAAACAAAATCCATGATCGGATATTATTTTCGTAATATACTTTCATGAATGTTTCTCCAAATGTCAATAATATATATATATATATATATATATATATATATATATATATATATATATATATAATTATTTTAAAATATATATTCATCACGACACAGAAATTACCATTTTTGGAAACCAAAACCAGAATTTTAAATTAAACTAAATTTTTAAATTAGATTTTAAATTTGAATTTGAATTAGAAGTCCAGTTTCTATTTTCTGAGTAACTTTCGAAAAAAATTCATTTAGTCTATTTATAAGCCAAATAGTATTATATACGTTAAGCCGGTGAAGGAATGAGAATTCAAAAATTTTATTTTATCTTTTTTTTTAACGAATCACGATATAAGTATAATTTTATGTGGCAAATTGAAAGTCAGTTAAATATAGGTGGGGGTTTGAAATTTCTGTTTATTGATACTGACTTCCTTTTAAGGGGAACTTGTCATGAAAGTCTTTTTTTGTTTTTTTTCCATTTTGGGTTACACTACAATGAAATTGGCATTTTTATTTATTTTTTTTTATTTATTTTCTTATTTTGTAAAATGCATCAAGTTTTTTCTGAAAAGGGGTTTTCAAATATGATTAAGTCATATTATTTATATTTATAAAGATTTAAAATACTATATTTATTATATTTACTAATATACTATACGTGATATTGTAAAATTAAAATATTAGAATTTAATTACGCATATATAAACTATTTTATTTATGATCAAAAATAGATACATAATTATGCAAAGTATTTTTATAATTAATTATTTTTTAAGGAAAATATGAGACAATGTCAACAAAACACTGCTACTTCATTTCTTTGATTTAATAAATTTTCATTTTTTAGAAACTTAATATTATATTACTTTTCACGTAGGCACAAAGGACATGGGTCAATTAAAGATGTACATGTTTTCGGATTTTTATTAGTATATATTTTACTGATGGTGTTTTATTCGTTTCTTTTAAATGCCAAAAATATTTGGATAAAGATGTTTGGTTACAATACTTAATATTATTGAAAAAGTCACATGTTGGTTCCATCTTAATTTAAATTCATTTTTAGTACATCCAATATAAAATTTCACAATATTAGGATTCTAAATAGATGATATAGTGCATTGGTAAACTACAGAGTCTTTGAGATATTTATTATTCAAAGGACAATTTTCAAGATTCCTACAGTTACATAGATTTTCTTTACTATTGTTTATTCTTATTTCTTTGATTCTGGCTAAAGCAATTATTTAAAATTCTATTAATATGATTTTTTTATATTTTTTCATAAATTTTTAGTACAACTGTAACTTAATTTTAGGGTATTTTTACTAAAAATTTTGCTAAGTGTATTATTTCCAGCATGTTTTTTTCACTTAAAGCAAGAAATTTATGTACTAACTTACTACTAACCATTTGGTTAAATGTGGGTGTGTACCAAATGAATTTATTTTATATCCATCTCTTCTCTGGTTTATATATATGATTAAAATGAATGATGGTCCACGTATGCTTCATATAATATGGAGAATTAATAGGCCGTCTAGTGAAATTTGAGGAATAAAAATAACAACAAAAAGATCACATCACTGGCAATATTTCAAAAGAAAGTCACACAATAAAGTATTAAACAGGAATTTGGGATTACTAAGAGAATATAGTTTCTACAGGGATACATCTAACCAACAACAATAACATTCCTCGGAAGAGTGAGTCCATTTCTTTGTTAATTCCTCGTCTCTTTGAAAAAAGCCACAGGCGTGTCCGAAAATTCCGACTTTAAAATCTTTCTCTTCGTGCTGCATTTTAGTATATCATATGATTAATCTTATTGTCAATGTTGTTATAATTTGATTGTCTTTTTCTTCCTCAATTGCATTAACCTACCTATTATATCTGCACACACATACATACACACACACACACACACACACACACACACACACACACATATATATATATATATATATGTATATGTATGTATGTATGTATGGAAATCTATAGAAAATAGGAAAAACTCGTTAGGTAAATAATCCAAAAGTATTTTTGTTATTATTTTTTAAAAAAACAGTGCTCGATACAAAAGTAAAGCCTAAATATAAACTGACTTAACCTCTTTGAATGTAACTGAGATATTGATACAAATTATTAACCATTACGCCCCCTTTTTTTTAAATAATTGCTCTAGCCGTCACCATGGTAATTTTAATTTTAATAATGAATATAATCATAAAAACCCATAAATTTCAAGAATTAGTTATTCAAAAAAAAATTCGCTTGAAGATGGAACAGAGTTTGGTACTTTAATTCAAATTAATAATTATATTGAAGTTTTCGGCTCTTGTTTTGAAACATGATAACTCTTATGTAGCGATGGAATCATATTTTTAAATAAATAATTATACATACATATATATATATATATATATATATATATATATATATATATATATATAGCATATCTTCATTCAAATATGTTTCACTGAATGGTATAAACATATTATATCTATTTATTTTTATGATAATCCTTCCTAGTTCACTAATCATTGAAGTTAAGATTAAATCCACGAATAAAGGCGTCGTAGTTTTTTCCTACCCAATTACTTTTGATCGTCCTCAGGGGTAAATTATGAAGACAAACTTATTGTTACTGTTATAAAATCTGTATTCCGTTGTGATGTTGATTTAAAAAAAAAATCACGCGTGAAAGTGTTCTGTTACAACTATTTTAAAATGTTAAAATTATCTGTTGTAGCTATAGATATTTTTTGCAAGACAAGCGTCCCAATATAAGGGAGCTGACCAGAAATTTATAGAGATGCAAAATTGCATTTAATGTTCGTTAAATGCACTTCAATGCATTGCTGCTACACTCGTAATATATTTTGTTGCGTGTTAGTCGGTCGCTTTTGATATAGAGGGCATTTAGAATTTGAAGTTCTTTGTTTATTATTCTCGTGGTGTAGTATATCGGTGTAGTCAATATTATGTATATATTATTCAATGAAACATATATATATATATATATATATATATATATATATATATATATATATATGAAATTGATATAGAACGATAAAAAACAGTAAAATGAACAGTAAAAATGTTTTGAATTTACCGATATACGTACACACATACACATACAATTTAATCGATTGAAGAGTCTCTCAGATGAGAATAAAAGTACTTAGGAAAATAAAAATTATTTTAATGAAAAATTTTGGTACTTTTCTTAATCAATTTTCAAAGGCTACCAAGATAATAGATTCGTGGACTTGAAAGGATTAAAACAAAAATAAACAGACGTAGTATAACTAAATTATTTAATTTGTTCGAATGAAAATATGCTACATAAATGCACACACACACACACACACACACACACACACACATATATATATACATATATATATATATATATATATATATATATATATATATATATATATATATATATATATATATAAAAGAAAGAGGTTATAGTGGTTCCAACGAGAGAAAAGTATGTATATTAAAAAGAAGAGAAGAGAGGTGCCGTAATCGTTTTTGGTTGTAATGCGGATTTATTTAGAAAAAAATATTATTCTTTGTTTTACATAATGTTAGACTACACGTGTTTCTTGTCTCGTGACCGTCTTCAGGTAAAAGCGGAGATTTCCACATATTATTAAAAATAATTAATTTTTTCTTTTGTTTTCCAATGTTAAATATTCTCGATATGAGACATTTTCTGTGTTTGCAATCCGAATTTCTTTCTTGAATTGGCAATGAAGAGTTCTGCGCGAAGGGTCATAAAACAATTAAGGTTGGTCCAAGCGAAATGATGAATTACTTATCAGCATTTTATCTTTTAATGTTTTACTGACCCCTATGTGTTCTTGGATCTGTTTCTATTTTTGTGTGTTTCTGTCACCATGCGTGTATATATGCGTACGTATATTCTCCCTCTATACATATACTGTTTTATTATGAGGAATTAGTAAACTCATTTGTACATATACACGCATACACATACATACGCACATACACACCATCCCACCACAAAAAATCAGTACATACACACACATACACATACACGTATATATATATATATATATATATATATATATATATATATATATATACGCTGCCGCTATTAACGCATTGCTCTTCAACTAAATTGAGCACTCCGGGCCATTAGCGTATTTCTTATAGACAACGTTAAATTTCTCTTTCCCTGTGCCGTGCGGCGATAGGGTTGGTGTAAGATCTCTTGTTGAAAATCGGTCGGGATTCGATCGGACGTCTAGCCACACTGAAGAGCTGTGATACAGCGAAACATTTTGTGTGGATGACAATATATATATATATATATATATATATATATATATATATATATATATATATATTTCATCAGTTCAATTTCACTCTCGTGTGGTCATCTGTGACGTCATGATCTGCGTTGCAATTCTAGCTTCCATCGTCTTGTATGCACGAGTTTGTCGTTTCTTGAAAATCTTCCATGTAAACAAAAACAGACTATCATTATTGTTTTGTCCGTGTATTGTTTAATATATTGTAATGTAATTGTCATCTTTGATAATGGCTTATGTAAGCCGAAAGATTAGATAGGATTAAAAATATGTATCAATATTGTGATTTTCTTTTGTCTTTTAAGGATAATGTTATTAAGCTTATCAGACGATATGAAAAGAATTTTCATAAAATAAATAGACAACACTTGTCTATATTATCTAATGAAACATGCATCAATGAAAAAATGCTTCCTAAATGCACACAATATATATATATATATATATATATATATATATATATTTTAAAGAAAAACATACCACTTTAAGGTTCCATTATAATAATTTATTTCACTAGAGCCCTTTTAAAGGACGACGGATCATCAGATTGCACTTCCAAAAATGAAAGAAAAAATAAAATGAAAATTGATAGGTAGTGTAAGTTTTTGTAATTTAACACTACCCATCAATTTTCATTTCATTTTTGGAAGTGCAATCTGATGATCCAGCGTCCTTTAAAACCTCCTTGGGATTACCCATACGGACTACCAAATTTTTCATAACTTATCTCTCTCTCTCTCTCTCTCTCTATATATATATATATATATATATATATATATATATATATATATATGTAACTTCACAGATTCGCCCAAAAAGAAGCATACATCATGAAAACATGCTCCAGTCTGATTTCAAACGAAGTTTTATCGTCAAAATATTTATGTTATTATTAAGAGGAAAAAACAAAGTATTTTTTGATTATTAACTTACATTTTCGGGTTCTTTTTAGAATATAAATCTTGTTAAAAATAGTATTTATTGCGTCAGCAGGTTACCATATATTAGTATTAGAAAGCTTAGCTTCTTTTTGCGGTGAAAGAAACATTGATCTGAAAGTTCTCACAAAAGTCAAATAATGGTCGGATGTTAATGACACTTTGAAGACTTTCTCATTCTGCTTATTGGAAATATTAAATTTAATCTATTTGCCTGAAATTTAACTAAAATACAAGCTTCAATAAAGATTCTTCATTTTATTTTTAAACTCATTTTAAACTTTAGATATGGCTTTTCTATGGAGGTAACTATATATATATATATATATATATAGGGGGGAGAGAGAGTAAGAGTGAGAGGGGAGGGTAAAGACAGAAAGAAAGCCTGAGAGAACACAGAACGGAACAGAGATACACCTCGTTATTCAGTTATTCATATTTTCCAAAGAAATTTGAAGATGTTAATCAAAAACAAAATTTAAAAAAAATATTTTTACTAGAAACAAAACGTAGCGAAAAATCCTTAAGAATTATCGATTTCTTCGTTTTTAATTGATTATTTCTCTTGTTTTTCACTTCCTTCTTATCGATGATACCTCGGGTCGCTTTTAAATCTTTGCTCATTAGCATTTCCGTGGATCGAACCCGCGCCGCACAGATTTGCTTCTTCTCGGTACAGCACTTTCGGCCAAGGTTTGGATCTGCATTCCTGATAGCCGAGTAAAAAAAAAAAAAAAAAAAAAAGAATGCAAGAATAGAAGAATAATCGAATAAAAGAATAATGGAATTGAAGAATAATAGAATCTGCTGAAATTTTTCAATGCTTAATTATTGCAACAGCAACGAATCGGGCAAAGATAACAAGAGTCCATATAAAAAAAA
>OZ010607.1:74959942-74962442 GCA_963932145.1 Acanthosepion lycidas | reverse complement strand
CTATTTATTTTATGTAAATTCTTTTCATATCTAAGCTTAATAACATTATCACTAAAAGACGAAAGAAAATCATAATATTGATACATATTTTTTGCTTACATAGTGTTGTGGCCTCTTTTGGGGCCAGAAAGACACGGAGGACGAAAGAGATGTTGAACAAGTGTATTGAAATAATAGATATATACAAAGCAAGAGTGTTATTTATAAGCAGATAGAATTGTGCGTCCGAACGGTAGGTTAACACTGCGTCTTGGCTCCCAACGACTGCCTCAACGACTCTTGCTAGGAAGACTCTCAGTCAGTGTTTATGAGAGAAGGAAGAGTTCATTCTACTGTAGTAGGTTTTACTACAAAACATAAATCATTATCAAAGATGACAATTACATTACAATATATTAACCAATACACGGACAAAACAATAGTGATAGCATGTTTTGGTTTGCATGGAAGATTTCCAAGCAACAACCAATCGTGCATACGAAACGCTGGAAGCGAAAATCGCACCGCAGCTCATAAGATCACGCGTGACCACGCGAACGTGAAAACGAGAAGTATTAAGTATGTATGAGAAAATAAAACAGTTGGAAATATACAAAAATAGAAAGGGGTGTATGACAAAGATATGACTTCTCACCGCAATTCTAAGAGAATTAGAACTCCTACCAGGATTTATTTTTGGTGGCAACAATCTTAACAACATAAGACATACAGATGACATTGCATTGATAGCAGACACGGAAAAGAAACTACAAGAACTCCTACAAGCGGTAGTGAAGGAAAGCGCAATGAAAGGAGTAACTATAAATTCCAAAAATGCATGGTTGTCAGCAAAAGGAAACAGCCCAGAATATAAGTTACAAACTGGAAAATGGCAAAATCAAACACGTATATCTGGGAAATGTTTTAACGGAGGGTGGAACGTGTTACACTGAAATCCGAAGGAGCATTGATGGTTTGAAGCTCGATAAAGTTTCGAGTTCGTCTTTTTTTTCTTCAGGATGACTATGGCTATATAGATCTCCCTCTCTTTTTTTTTAGCTTTATGCAATGTTTGTCCTTTTACTATTCCTCCCAGTCTAAATTCTGTCATCTATTGACACATACTCGTTATGAACTACGAGTGTTAAATTTTCCAAGCCTTCTTTCCTCTGTGTTTGCCAGAGTTTTAAGCAGTCTCTTTCTGATTCTAAGTAGTAGTGTCTTTTTTTTATTTTAATTTTCCTTAAAACTTCCCCGTTGCTCACGTCTTCTGTCCATGATATTCCCAGCATCCTTCTGTAGAACCTCATCTTTTTTGCATCCCGTTTCCTCATCAGTGAAATTGTTTAACCCACATTGCTGTATACGAACGCAAGTGTGATAGAAGCAATCCGTGAATAACTTACCTCACGAATTTTTGCATATCAGACTGGGAGGTATAGTCAGGGGTCAAACATCACTGTGCTACAGTTGATTTTAGGGAGCCATGATCGCCTTCGCTCTGAAGGGACACGACAGATAAAAGATATTTAGATTTTATTAAGCAACTTATGAAATTAGTAACATTTTTTTTATTTATTTAGAATGAGTTTTGATATGAGTAAATTTGCTTTTCAACCCCCAAGCTAAATATCTATTAAAATATTTCGAAATCATCATATTTCCGGATAAATATACATGATGAGCTCGAATTAACAATTACAATGATGATAAAACATACCGTTTTGGAGTTATCGACAGGAGAAAAAAAAGTCGGATTTAACCGCTGTCATTCGCCCACCATTACCGGCGTTGTGTAATTAGATTCACTGCGGATCACTTTGGCCTATTTACTGCTTTCACTCCTCTTACTTGTCGAAATTACTGCGCACTATCGTAAAGCAATAACAAGGTGTAGGGCTAGGGTTTTCTTTTTGTTATATGTATATATATATATATTATAATAAAAAGAAATGACAGTAAGATATACAATCCGGTGTTTTTATAGATATTTTTATTATTACAAAATAGTGCTCAATGTAAATTGACAGAGCATTAATGTTATAAATTAATTGATTTAAAATATATTTTTTCCTGAAAAAATGTTTATGAAAGATGAATAGAAAAGTGTAGCGCAAAAATATATTTTAAATCAATTAATTTATAATATATATATATATATATATATATATATATATATATATATATATATATATATATATATATATATATATATATATACTTAGGGTTTTTTGTCCTTATATATATATTAAGAGTTATGGTGAGGGATTTCTTTTTGTTCTTTACATATATATATATATATATTTATATATATATATATATACATATATATATATATATATATATATTTATATATATATATATACATATATATATATATATATATTTACGGTTAGGGTTTTCTTTTTGTTCATAGATATATATATATATATATATATATATATAGTTACGGTTATGGTTATGGTTTTCTCTTTGTTCTTTATATGTATATAAATATATATATATATACATATGCATATAT